>CAJQZN010039093.1:30611-50097 GCA_907164685.1 Colias eurytheme | reverse complement strand
TACATATTTTTTTTGTATTTAAAATTCTATTATTTTCAAAATTCTTCCAAATCGGTGCTGTAGCTTTAATGTGAAAGCGAAACAAACATACAGAATGGTGGAATCTTTATGTTTTTAGTTGTAAAATGTTATGTTTCAATACTGAAATCATATACATATTTACGAAATCAATTTTGTGTTATGGCGGAATGGTGACTTATCAAATTTCACATGTATTGCATGTTGGATGGTTTCACCAAATATGTTAAATTTGTTTTGTAGGTACTTAAATTTGCATGATCTGATTGTGTTATATTTGATTGTAAAAGCCTTCAACAAAGAAGCAAATATTATCAAAATCGGTGTAGCACTATTTGTAATGTCTGATTACATGCGTATTATTTGTATGAATTGCTTTTTAGATTGTTTGTGCATTTCCTGTTGTCACTTGTTAGACGATCCTATAATTTTGAAGAGTTTTAACAAAATCGCTGAATTTATTATTTTGCATACACATCTTTGAAGTAGACATTGCATTTGATTACGCATGTGTACATTATGATTCAGCCATCAGATGATATTGCTTCTTGAATTATTGCTTCCTGTACAATAAAATAAATAAAAAATATACTAATATAACCTAAAAACGCGTATAGATAAAGGACAATCGTCGCGCGGACAAGATAAGCGCCGGTCCGCAGTCGCACATACTCGAGGGTGTGACTTGGGATGAAGCTGCCAAGCTGGTTGGTGAAGATGCCGCCAACACGCACACTGGGGACCATGTGGTGAGTTTGAGTTTGAGTTGGGGAAATTTGAGTTAGGACGAATAGTTATAGGTGAACTGGTGTCTTTACCCTTCTAGAAACTAGAATTACTTGAGTTCGTACCGCGTGTCTAGCTGAAGATTAAGCTGTTTTCTGTCATGTCATTTAGTGGTATGTGGACGATCGGTTACAAAGACTTTTGATATTATTATCCTGGTACAGACTAAAATATACCTGACTAAAAATGCTACTTCAGTTAACAATGATTGCTTATTAATTGTTCTGATTTGTAACTGATCACCTACTTACCGGTAAAATTTGTTAAATCTAAAAGTTCTATTACAGTGACACGGATCTTCATACTTCTCTAACAGGGAAATTTTTCAATTTACTTTTTAATTTTAATGCAAGTCACTTTCGTTTAACAGTGTGTCACTTAAGTTCTTTTACGACGACACGATACTCGTCTAAAGAGGAAATTTTTCAATTTTAAATTTTTCTTTGATTATAAGTGAAGTCCCATGTCCCCGAGTGGAGTAAGGGGCAGATGCATTATTCATACATCTGTTTCACTGTTTTTAATTTTTGTACACACATTCACACTGTACACTTAAAAAATTTCCAAACTTATGCCTATTTCACACTCTCGTCCCCAACAGGTGCTAATGGGCGCTGCATCGAAAGGCATAATCCAACGCGGCTACCAGCACAACGCGACAGTGTACAGCGCGCCTTACGCACGTAATCCGTTCGACCACGTGACCGATACCGAGATTGATGAGTACAGACGCACCGTCGAGAGGAAGCAGAGGAGCGAGTGTGAGTTCGGCTTTATAGTTGTTGTTTTGGATGTGAGAGATTATAATTTGTAGCTTTATTGACGTGACAACGTCTTATAAATTGATAGAGCCGGCTGCACGCACGAAAAAACATGACTCATGCGGCGTTACCTCGCTCTGAGGCGTTCAATGTAAGGCTTGAAGTGCAAGCGAGAGCGCGGAACGAGCAACAAAAAAGCATAATCGCCCTTAAGACATTGTCACGTTCAACTATCGTCAGTAAACCGACTTTACAGACAACCAATTTTTTTTATATTACTAGCTGTGCTCCGCGGTTTCATCCGCATTACTCCGTTCCTGTTGCTCTTAGCGTGATGATATATAGCGTATAGCCTTCCTCGATAAATGGAATATCTAACACCGAAAGAATTTTTAAAATCGGAAAAGTAGTTCCTGAGATTTGCGCGTTCAAACAAACAAACAAACTCTTCAGCTTTATAATATAAAAAAATATTTGTATAGATTACCGGAGTAATAATTATGAGTGTAGTTTTATTAAATATTGAATGTAAGGCAGTGTGTGAGTGCGCCTTTATTGAGGATGTGACTGTGAGTTCAATATATTGTGTAGCAAGCTTAAGCGGACCTTAATTATATAATTAAGGTCCGCTTAAACTTGCTACACAATATATCATACATTAAAACATATGTTTTAACGTATGATTGATTGTAAGGTGTGATGGCAGCAGAAAATAAAACGAAGTAAAAAGAATGAGTGTATTTACACATTACAAATTACACATTGAATGGTTTAATAAGTAAATACACGATAGAAGATGACTTGGGTGTTTCAAAAAATACCCTTAAATAATTATCCCCTTAATTTATTTCAGACGACACCGACCTGTCCGAGTCGGAGGCGATCAGCGCGGCGCAGGTGACGTCACCAGCCAGCCAACCCTCCGAGACAGAGGAGGAGTCGCGGGATGGTAATATACATACATACATACATACATACACGCAAACTGATAGACACACATAAGTCACAATACATACAAATCCAAATACTTAAATACTAGAGCAACACAAATACATATGTACACACTGAAAGACAGCTACACGAGTAAATGACAAAATAAGCATACACGTAAGCAAGCACGTATACACACGAACACATGAGCACACATATACCAAAGATATGAGAAAGAAAACGTACATAAACTCATTTACACATACGCACACAAATACGTTGATACACACACACACACTCACACACTGAGACCCACGTCAGCGGGCACGAAAATACAAGAAAAAGCATCGAGCACGCACAAATATTTAACATACTGAAGACATAGTTATGAATACATGCACACACGCAGAGATAAACGCAAAAAGACAACACACGCATACATGTACTATACTTAAAACGCGCCACTTTTCACACAAATACAGTAAATCAAAACATTGAAAAAACATGCATACACACAACAACCTATACAAACTATATCTATTTGAAACTTTAAAACATATTAAAAAAGAAAATTCTTAATAACATATTATTTTCTTTTTGTAGAACATCGCGTACTAAGAATAGAAACTAAGCAAGTGCCAGTTAGAAGCCAGCCAGAAGTGGTACTGAGCGATGGTAAGTTTTGAGCATTTTTTTGTATATTTTGACGGATTTTTTCAAGTTTTTTTTATATATTAATATGTATTGTTTGATATTTATGCATGTATTTATTATGTAATATGTATTTAGCATGTATAGTGTTATTTTTTATATGCAGTTCTTATCTTAGATTTTTGTAAAATTGTTGAAAAAAACCTTTATTATATTTATTCGTTCCTATTATTATTATTTACAATAATAAAACCTTGCATTTATTTTTACTTTCAAGATGAAATGTATTCGATAATTAAGATTATATAGAAAATTTTCGAAATTGTTGCATCTATATTAATATTACACATTTTTTTTAAATATTTTTTATTATTTTGAAAATATTTTACAATTAGTTTGGATTAGTTTCAATCTATTGTGATATGATATTCCATTTAGCAGGTCATTCTAAAATATTCTACATTATGGAATGCTTTAGAATAGAATAGAATATTCTAGACTATCATGAAATTAAAGTTCCAGAATGGTGTTATATTTTTATTCTCATTATTAATATTTTTAGTTAAAATTCGGCTCTCTTTTTTGTATATTAAGCACTATTCTGGAATGTTACAAAATGGTCTTATATGTTATAGAATCCCCTAGAAGGTTATAGAATGGCCTAGAAGGTTATAGAATCCCCTAGACGGTTATAGAATCCCCTAGAAGGTTATAGAACTCCCTAGAAGACTATAGAATGCCTTAGAAGGTTATAGAACTCCCTAGAAGGTTATAGAACTCCCTAGAAGGTTATAGAATGCCCTAGAAGGTTATAGAACTCCCTAGAAGGTTATAGAACTCCCTAGAAGGTTATAGAACTCCCTAGAAGTTTATAGAACTCCCTAGAAGGTTATAGAACTCCCTGGAAGGTTATAGAATGCCATTGAAGGTGACAGATAGAATATAGTGGAATGTTTCTAGAATGTTTTGCAATTTAGTGGAATGTTCTAAAGTTTAGTGGAATCTTCCAGAATGTTAGTTATGCATGTTTTTGAACACGTATTTAATTTCCATTTGTAGCGGAAACGACCGATTTCTTGTCCGCCGAACGTGAACACGCTGACAGGACTAGAGGTTAGTTTTTATAATATAAGTGTGTGTGCCGAGCACACATGTCAGAAGTGAAACTTCTTTGGCAAGATTCAAAGATGCAAAATTTGTCGCTTTACTCCATGAGGTGACGGTATTGCCATGACGTGACCTTGATATTTTACTCTCAACGCGCCTAAAGAAGATTCACTTCAAAAATGTATTTTTTTGTACTTGAAAAATATATTTTTGAAGTACATCGAAATACTCGGTGTTGTAAATATGGAATTGGAATTAATTTGCCTGATTGATTGACTCATTTATTTTCAAAATAAGTAGTAAATTGTACGAAAACCTTCTTAACAGTTACAGTTCTTCTTTTTGTTATCTATGGCCTTCCCTATCTCTATAGAGACGGATTCTACCAAGTTAAAGTTCCATAAAAAATAACTTTTGATGGTTTTCTGTTTACATTTTGCAGTGAATTTAGATGCATGACTAACTTAAAATAAATATGTTTCTGTTTTTGAAAATAAATGGGTGAAATTAACTATAATATTTGAATGGCACTAGCATGGCACGAAGCATGATCTGCTAGCATATTTTATTGATGCATGCTATGCTAAAACTTTAATTTTATTTGCATTTTTGAAACTGTAAACCTATTGTGATATTTTTAGGAAACAAATATACTTACATGAACAGTTAAATGTCTTGATGATGTTCAACTTGCCAAGAAATGTTGATTTTTATTGAGGAAAGTTTTGTGTCGTACGTGCACATCTATTTATTACAATAGACAGGTGCGGTGGTTTAAAAGACAATTATTTTTGTATTTCTTACCCATCAATAATTTGATGGATCTCCTTCTACAACTTTATTGTGCCTTGTAAGGCCTAACACTGTTAGAAACTCCAAAAAGAAAGCATTTTCACGGGTGGTGTAGCTTCAAGACCCACCATAGCATAAAAAAATAACCCGTTAAAGTCTTTAATTTCTAAAAAAATACCTCGCCAAAGATCGCGACCCCAACCTACTCTCCGACGACGAAGTCTTCCTCGACTCTTCATCCCTCCCCTCGGGCGTGACGTCACCGAGCCTTTCCGTAGTGACGTCACCGAACTTGTCAGTTGTGACGTCACCGAACGCGTCAGTCGTGTCACCGCCGCCGCAAGAGCAGCACGTGATCGTGCGAGCGCAGTACATGCCTGTACAGCAGAGTGTGGGAGGTATGGAGGGTGTTTAGGGGAGGAGGGGGGGTCAAATGTGTTTGTTGCTTTGTTTGTTCAGCAGTCTGTCTGAGATATGGGTTTCAGAGGGGAAAAGATATAGGTATATGTTCAGCGATATAGATAATTTGTTTCTTTGTCAACTCAACTGGTTGTTCGAAGCTGAGGAGGGCGCAACGATTGTTGGATATTGTGTCGTCTTAAGCTGTCTGTTTCTCAAATGGTGAAGGTTTTCAATATTGTATTGACTAGCCATCGTTTAAATTTCGCTTGTTTCTTGAGGATGAATGCATCTATTTACGTTTTCTTTTCTATTTAATATTTTTTTTTTACTAATGCCAATTGTGTTTTTTTAATGTTTTATTTGTACTTATACCTATTCTTGCTTATATTATTACCGATACACACTATAATATAAGGAATAAGAAGTATGCTTATATGCACATGATATAGTACATATTAAGTAACAAGAACAATCTAGGAAATTAATTTTCCTTGTAAACTAACGTTTATATTTTAAAAAAAATTGAGATGCTTAAAGATCAAAAGTACTCTCATTTCACATCGTGTTTTTAATTGTTTAACCAGCCACTCGCGCATTTTTATATTATCTAAAAGATATTACCTGGACTGAATCTAGTTACTTATACTATATCCTACTAAAGATGCTTGCCCACCGCTTGATCACTAACCTCTCCCTGCAGGTACTCTAACAGAAATAACTAGCGAAGTTCACAAACGCTCCTCGCATAGATTCTCACGAAGCCCCAACTTCAATAACGTTATGCGAATATACGAACCTCCAAAATGTAAAATGAACTTGAATCAAAGACTCATCGCGTCGAATGATAACGCTCTCGCTTTGTACAATCCCGACACTAGCAGCCGCACTAGCTCGATTTCGATACAATCGCTCGATTCTGATAGATCGAAATATCAATTGCGTACTCGGTCCTTGCCGCACAAGAGAAGCGTGGACGCCAATTGTCTTTACAGAACTAGGTCGCATAGTAGTTTTATCAATTCGTATATAAAAGACCCGGAACCGATGCATTTTCATGTGCCCAAGTGTAATAGTTGTGGAGCTCTTAGCAATTGTTATGCGTGGGAGATACCCAAAATTGATCCTAGGTACAAGCAATACGGTGCCACATATTATTCTATAGATAATATACCCCAAAAGGTATCAGATAGCGAGTCAAACGCTAAGTCGAAAACTGTAAAAGCAAAGAAAGGTTTGATTCCAGTACTTAAGTTGCAAAATAATGAGGAATTTGTCGAAAGCCAAGAATTCACAGAAGATAACTATTTTGACGATATAGGGAATAGTTTTTCTGAATCTCGTACTGTGATAGAAAATAATGACCACAGTTTTAATGAATATGACTTAAATACAGATGAAAAGAGTGATGAAAAAGATTCTCAAAGCGTTTATAGAGCAGAGTGTGTTAACGTAGAAACTGATACATTCACTGAAGATCTTAACAACAATACATTGGAATCAGTAGAAGGGGAATACCATAGTTTTACTGACGAAATGGATTTTGAAGAGGTTGCCTATGATAGTCCAGTTAGAGATTTAGTAGAAAAAGATATAAGAGATTATTCCGTACCGATTAATTTCTATTGCGACGACTATACCAGGAAGGATAGTCCGAGAACGTCGCCGTTGAAAAAAAAAGATATTCCCAAACAAATTGTTTTGGAACCTATATTGGAAGAATCGAAAAGTTATGAAGAAACAAGTAATGATAGTAAAAAACTTGAATGTAAAGATACATCTAACAGTATAGAGGTTCATACAGAATTAGTAGATGATAAAACAATGGATGATAATCACGTTAAAATTGACGAAGAAGTCTCTAATAAGTTGGATTTTGACTTTAAACGCCCGTCAGATGTATTGAGAAGTGCATTTCAAGAGAACACAATATGTGAAAATGATGAAAGAGACATGAAATCGAGCTTTGAAATAACTTCCAGCTCTAGTATTGCTATTGCAAGTTTCGATTCCACGGCCGAGTTTGAAAAATATGAAATTATAAGCGACCTTATTGCAATTATATTAAATGGTATTGATTTTGAAATTTTAGAAAAGAAAAACATTGATATTGATTCTAAAATAGAAATGCCCGATACAGCAACTGAATTAAAATCACTTCCGAGCGAAACAGTAGTAGAAAATGTTTCTTTTTCTATCACAGATCTAGTTAAAAATATTGAACGTAATGTAAATGAAGCTCCTTCGATCGATATAAGCAATTCGTACATGCATAATGCTGTCAAAATAGCAGAGGCTGTACTTTACTACATGTTTAATAGAGCCATTGGTATTAGCGTTAGTCGAAATAAGACAAATAAGATTACTAAATCTGTAGTTACGATAGTTGATATCGAAGATATATTGTTTACAACATCCCGTGATTGGATTAATCTTTTCGATGCATTTATATGTAAAGCAAGCAATGAAAATCTTAAAGAAATAGTTGCTGATACAAAATTTAAACAAATAGAGTGTGATTGTAAATTTAATGTAAATGAATTTCAAGAATTGGATAGTTTAAAACATGGTATCCCTCTCTATCTGGACAATATCGGTTCAAATACATCAGAAAGCAATGAAGAATTGCAATTTGAACATGAAAACGATGATCAAGAACGATATCGTAATAATAAAACCCCAGATGAAGATAACGTTGAAAGATCTGTCGAAAACGACGCACACGACTTAAATTCAGGCTTCATTGAAACTAATAATGACGTTGAAAATAACACTTTTGATATTGCATCCGATGTAATCTGTACTTTACTCGAGAAATCACTTTTAGAAACAAGTTTAGCTTTAGAAAAGAGCACAGCACCAAATATATCGTTAAATGAAACGTTCGTTTTGGATGAGAAGGAAAAAATGAACGAGGCTTTCCTCGATTCGGAGTATAGTCGATCGTCTACGCCTTGTAATGATAGTGCCTTCGAAGTGTGTACAGAGTCGCCAATTAAATACATTGACAGTATGTATGAAAGGGACGACTCTATATTGGGGTCTCCGTTTATCAAGAAAACTCAAGTGCTACCTATGTCGCAGACTGTACACAGGGGTGGTATCAAATATTGGGTGTCCTTCACAGATGATACAATCGAAACAGAACATCGAAAATCGTTTAAGAAATTCGATGATGATACACTACCTAGTTATTTAGTTGTTAACTTCGATTCTGATAATATTGAAGAAATAGATAAATCAAATCGTCGAAGTGTTTTATTAGAAGATAGTGCTGTTAATGAATTATCAAGTGAAACCTACTCGAAGTATGATAGTTGTGAATCGGAAGCGATAGTTGATAATATACCTTCTAATAAGGAGAAATTATTGTACGATACTAAATGTTGTAGTAGACGATTGGCATCCAGCTGGCCGCCGTTGCATGACACGTTATTTTACCGCATTATAAGCAATTTTAGAATGACCGAGAGCTTTGATTCGAGCGATTTGAGCTATACTAGATTTGAGAATAGTCTGTGATTTGTTGGAATGGCGTTTGATCGACCAATAGCGTGTTTCAATTCAAATGGTGCAATACTATTGGTCGATACCAATGATATTATAAGTAAAGAGGTGTAGATAGGTAACCAACACAACATCTGATCTTAAAAAAGGCACACTTTTAGACGATTAGACGTGAGATAGCATGATTCATTTATTGTGAGCGAAAGAGACAATTGCAGTAAATTGTGGCCAATTAGCTACATTTCAACATACTAACTTTTAGAATATCTTAACCTTTCTACTTATAATATTGGTCGATACTGTAAGCTACAGTTTTATGAACCTCATAAAGTATGAAATAATTTTAATATCTACTTTTTAAACTTGATTTGTTTTGAATTTTAAATGTTGCTACTAATTGTATAATTTTAGTGTCTTAACGGATTTTAAATCATATAGATACTAACCAAAATATATCCTGTTTCTTGTGTTATTTTAAATATTACATATACTAATATTATTTGAGATGATTTTCGGGCAAAAACAATTAATTTTCCTTTTATATATTTAAAAAAAAACTTTAGTTGAAAATATGATTTAAAGTCCGTTTGGTTTTTGTATATGTCTGTATGTTTGCTTGCATTTTATTTCTGTGTTGTTATTTTGTGTTCTAATAAACTTATGCACGCTTTGTCCTATTTATTTTTTGCTAACCATTGTTTATTTGTTGCTGTTTCATTCTGTTGTATGCACTTATTTGTTTGTGGAAAAGAGAAAGCTATATCCTTTGCTTTTGTGTAATAACTGTAAGACAGTAAAAGCATTTACAATATTATAAATATATTTTTTATAATATTCGAAGTCTTTGTTGGAGTGGTTAATAAATATAATAAATAAATAAATAAAATCTTTATTTGAATTCATACATTAATATGTTACAATAGACTGGGGTTCAGGCCCCTTTACTAGGTATAACCTGTATTAAGGGGACCTGTTCCTTCCTGTTTGTTAATGAAGGTCTATTGTTAAAAAGATGTGGGTTTGATTCCCAATGCTGTTAAAAATGACGTTTTGTAAAATATAAATCATGTTAAAAAGTTTGTACAATAACAAATGACAACAAACTGCTTTTACTATATGTTAAATGCTTGATGTTTCTGAATTCTTAATTATCTTGTTATTTATAATTTTGTTGCAAAAAAAATATTTGAACGCACGTTACTATGACATTATAATATTAAATTGGTGAAAGTTTGCACGAAAATATCGCATGATTAACTGACTGACTAACACAATAAAGGGTAAGTTAAGATATATTTAACATAATATAATATTAATGTAAATTCTTCATTTTATGACCAATCAATTTGCATATTCTTCTTATAAATAATTAAATTCAGTAAACAATTAATTTCTCAATTGTGATAGATTTCTGAAACAGGAGAAACCATTTCATTTTGATTATCACAATAATTTGTAAGTAATTTCTCTAAAAATCTCACTAAGTTATCAAATGTAACTAAAGTAAAAATTCATAACAGTATGTTGCCAGTATATAATAAAATTAATGTAATCTTTAAATGTTTTCAGGTGAGCACACCCTCAACGGCGACCACTCTGACGCGCATCAGAGCACCTTCTCGCATAGCAGTAAAGAGGTGGGTTCCATCAACATCATCATCACCATGATACATTTTTAAAGAATAGATATAAAAAAATCGAATTTGAACCCGTGTCTTCCGCCTTACCAGCTCAACGCCTGACCTCTCGATCACCCATGATTCAGAGCAATCGAATATATTATACTCTTTCGGTTTTATGTATCTAATTTTTTATCGTGATCGAATTATCTAAATTCATTAAATTTTTCAGTAATTTCCAAACTTCACGACTTTTCATTTCGTTAAATTGAAACTTCTAGACTTGGTAAGATGAATGAGGAGATTAAAATTTACATGATCTCTATGAATACTGATTCTAATTGTTTTTTTAATGATTAATTATTAATGTATTTGTCATAGTAGACTAAAGGCTAAAACACTAGCCGATCACTGATGTTGTAAAACTGAACAAAACATACCTTTTAAGAGCAGAGTTATTTATAATTATTGTTATTAATCTTAATAATTCTTAAACTTAATATTTTTGTATATTTAGACATTGTATGTTAGAAATTTTGCTTGTTTCCTGATACTGTTATTTATACTTCTATACTAATATTATAAAGAGGAAAGGTTTGTATGTATGTATGTATGGTTTTCACGCATAAACTACTGGATTGATTTTGATGAAATTTGGCACAGACAATCTTTAGACCCTGAGAAAGAACATAGGCTACCTTTTATTGCGAAATATGTACCACGGGCGCAGCCGGGGCGGACCGCTAGTTGTTTATAAATTGTTTGAAAAATTTGTGTGGCATTCCAGGGGTCACCTTCAAAGGAGGTCTCGACGGAAGACTCCCCCAAGAAGGACAAGAAGAAGAAGAAGGGCCTCCGGACGCCCTCCTTCTTGAAGAAGAAGAAGGAGAAGAAGAAGGACAAGTCCAGCACGCCGCAGCCAGCTTAGAGGTGATTAGAAATATCAGAGGAATTTAAAGGCATTTTTAAAGCGATTTTATAGGTTTATTCATGGTTTCAAAATCCGATAAAGTGTAAGTTAATTTCTAAATGTGTAATATTCGCGTAAAATTTAACAAGAACATATTATCTACAAATTGTGTTTTTCCTGTGATAGAAGATGAGTAGATAAGTGTGTAGATAAATACTCTAGACTGGGCAGATTAAACGAAGTGAAATTAAACAACGGAAAAAAATATTTCAGTTTTAAAATTGAAAAAAAAAAAAATGTTTGAAACCTAATTTGATTTGTAATACAATTTCATAAGAGATTGAGATATTTCATTAATGAAATCCTAGAGATATTAACCGTGTTACTCACAGTTTTAGTATTTTCGATTGATGAAAATATTATTATAATTGGTTCCGTTCTATTGAAGAAACACACATACTAATATTATTCTTACATCCAAATCTTTTTTTATACTTGTTTATATTGATTGTTTAATATTTTTGTTCACAGATAAAATTGACAAACTACACTGCCATCTCGCTTTCAAAATACTTGTAATGTTAAGGTTGGATCCACAACACAGCCGATAAAATGAGTTTTGCTTGAATATTCCCATTTTTTACGTGTACCCACCTATTTGGCGGCAAAAAGCCTGCGCCTAGGGCATCGCTTGCGCGTCTGCTCGGAACTGTCGCGATTTTTGTATTTTAGTATGGCAACACTACGTTCTATAGTCTGTGTATTAATGACAGATGTCAGTTTGACAGGTGACAGTTTGTGCTGTCATTTAATGCAGTGTCAGATTGCAAAGAAATGAAATTTTAATGAATGTAATGAACTACGATAAATCAACTACGATAATACTACAACAAAAAATCTGATGCCAATTTAGGTCTTTTTTGACAAAATCAAAATATCTACAAATAAAAGTGTTTTTCTATAAATAAAAAGTTCACAAAGTCGATAAAAAATACAAAAACGTGTTCAGTTCCAAGTAGAGTTAGTAACTAAGAGCTATTTAACGCAGAATTTTGTATTTATTTGAAAAGAAATGAAATCAGCGAATCAAAATTAATTCTTATGACTTGCCAAGCGTCTTATGATGTTGATATTTTAAAATTTTCGTTAAAATAATTATAATTTGAAGTTGTCCGTACATTTTGAGCGTAAATTAAATACTCAATGGAATTCCTATATTTAAGAAATCATTGTTTTTTTTTATTAATTTGATGGATTTTATTTTAACTTTAATATATTGTTGTTACATATGAAATCGTTATTCGATTCGAATCAATCAAAATAATCGGACACTTCTTTTGGTGCATTCTGTACGATAATTGTATTTTTTTATACTAGCATGTAATGCTTTTAATGTCGGGGTTGCCCCCCTTCGCCATTCGTGCTTTTAAAAATGGCCACCCAATATATTGCCGCAATAATTAGCGGTCGTGTACTGAGTCGCCATTACAAAAATTAAATATAATATATTATAGCACTATCGATGTATATTTAAGATTTTATCGGCTAGCCTACTTTGGTAGATTTTTTAAATTATTATTTTTTGTTTATCGACGTGATTGATTCAACATGGCGGGAACTAACCACAGAGTAACAAAACAGTTTTAATTACGCGCCATGATTTGACAGTCCGCCTGTATTTTACGTACACGACAAAATAAAATTAAAAAAAATCAAACGTCAAACCGCCATGTTGTAAAAATCATTATAATACAGTACACAGTAATTAATTTGTTGTTACTTCGATAGTTTTTAAACGAGAAATTATATTTTTTTTTCTATTTTTTACTTTTTTTTCGTCTGGGTTTTATCAATTTGACATTACCTAGAGTTAAGTCTAGCGTTGTTAAAATGACAAGTTGATTTTTATTAAACCGTTGTAGTAAGACATTGTTGGACCATAGATAAGATATGGTACTTTTAACACCGGTGTTGTCAGGTTTATGATTTTTTCCCAATTTTTTTGATATTTTTACACTTTATTTGCTACATTATTTTATAGGATTTTGAGGTGTTAGCACATTATACAGTGTTTGTTTGACTGCTTGCCGGTGTTAAAGGTGCACCTAGTACGGTTCAGCGTTATGTATTTACGATATAATATTAAGGCTACTTTAACGTTAAAAGTGGAAAAAATCGTTTTTATTCCATATTAAAAAAAATTCATTGATAAAGAAATCATTGAGTACAAAGTTTCAATTTGCTTCAAAACTCAGTAATATAAGTGTTTACTAAATAATGTAGTATATACATTGCTCATTCAGTATAAAGGCGTGTGTGCATGTAACGCGCAATGTAAACGATGTTTTTCCATTTTTAATGTTCAGGTGTATTCTGTAATCTTTGAAATTATGACACTGGCATTCTGTGCAACTTGTGTATTTGTATTGAAATAAATTATTAGTTTTATGCTGTGTTTTATTTATTAAATATTCATCAATCATGGAATGGGTTAAAGATCCCAATGCTACCACTCCTTAATTATTTTCTAAAGTAACAGTGTTAATACATGTATTCAAAGCACTTAGCTGTGTGGGTTAAACGAACGTAACGCATAATTACTCAACGCTTAGGCTACCGCTGTTCCAAATTTCATCATTATCAGTTCACTTTAATTAGGTATGAAACTATGAAAGCGTATCAAGTACTTAGTTCACTATTACATAAAATCAATCATCCTAGTTTATAATTAATCTATACTAATATTAAAGCTAAGTTAAAGTTAAAGTTTGTTTGTTAGAATCGCTAATCTCAGGAACTACTGGTCCGATTTGAAAAATTGTTAGTACTTTTGTTACTTTTGTTAGTGTTAGATAGCCCATTCATCGAGGAAGGCTATAGGCTATTATCATCACGCTAAGACCAACAGGAGCGGAGCCACGCGGGTGAAACCGCGGAGCGCAGCTAGTACGATATATTATAAGGTTCAAATACAAAAAATCATAATACTATACACTAGGAACTAGACTCTTCTGATACTTTTATTCTCTTCTCTATGCTATTATGATGTTTTTAAGACACATTCTATCAAAACAGAACTGCCATTTTAATAGAGAAATCAAAAGTATCTGGTAAAATTTGAATTTAAAATTGCACCCAAAAATGGTTGTTAAAATGCTATTCAGATAACATTTTCTGAAAATGAACTTCATAGCGGAAATATGGAGAATAAAGGTTTGTTTTAAATGTGATTAAAAATTTGTGAAAGATCTACTGAAATTTTATAAAACACAATTTTATAAATAATCTCTGTCCTACTAATATTATAAATGCCAAAGTTTGTATAAAAACTACTGAACTGATTACAATGAAATTTGGTATGTAGATAGAATAAGACATAGGAAGGACATAGGCTACTTTTTATCCCGGAAATCCCGCAGGAACGGGAGCTAAGCGAGTTTTTTCTTTGAATCTTTCGGCCATGCCTTCACGATACTTACAATAAAACAACGCTCTAAACTTCTAAAGCGATATTCACAATATTTCGAAATTACCCCAATGCATAGAATGTAAATAATGTAAGTAACCATAAATTCCAGTTATCTCCCAAAAGAAGAATAAAACGCTCTTCATCATGTACATGTCGAAAATCTTCGCAAAAGATTCGAAAACCACGCTTCGGTTTCCACACGTCAGCTGTTCACTGTCGCATGTGTGGAGACACCATGTTGGAACTATGTAAAGAAGGCTATAGGAAACTCACTTGTGACCCAAATTCAAGATTTTTTGACGTTTTATGCAAATTGTGTGATATTCTCCTTGCTCTGGCGCATGACTGTGTTTGGATGTTGCGTCGACTGTGCTGTTGTCTTTTGTTTAGTTTGCGTTGAATAAAGTTCTACTTATTTACATTTGTTCTTTTATTTTAAAGTATTTCCCCAATATCATCAGTTTATATTAACCCAATGGGATATTATGAAATAATGAAATCTGTTTTATTCTGAGCAGTTTAATTAGGCAATCTCAGAGAGCAACAGACGATTTTCTGGTCAGCTAGTTAACTATGTATGTTAGGTACACTCAAAGACCGATAACGTTCCTTGAGCGAAAAAATAGCTCGTCAAACGTTGGTCACAGTTAAATGGTCCACAAAGCAAAACTCCTATTGTGGCTCGAATGAAATCGCTAGCAGCGCCTTGTTGCTATCAAAGACCACATAATATTGACTCGCTTTTCGAACTCGACACTGTGGCAATAAACAAACACGTTGTGAGATATTTTTTCGCTCAATTAGTGTTTTCAAACAACCCCATCTACTGTATAAACAACTTTCAACCAAATTGGTTCACTAGTTTTCGTATTGTTAAAGCTGAAAATTTTTACGGATAAAAAAAATAATACTATCTATACTTCTCTATACAAATGATATATAGCTGAAGAGTATATTTTTTTTGTTAGTTTGAACGTGCATATCTCAGGAACTATTGACCATATTTCAAAAATTCCTTCACCTGTACATTTGTACGAGATGTCTGAGTGCTCTACTGCTCTTGAGTAAATATGTACCACGGGCGAATCCGGGGCGGACAGCTAGTTAGCTGAATGCAAAAGATAAAATAAAACAGCATATAAAAAACTTAATAATTTTATTATGTCCATTCTTTTTACAAATAACAACAACCTTACATTATTTAAAAATAATTATTGCTACCTTGTGATAGATTGTAGGCAAGTTAGTGCTTCAAACAAAAAAAATACAGGTAAAGACAATTCGAAATATTTAAGAAAAAATCTTAAAATTAGAGACATTTTTTTATGTTGATAAAAAGTTTTAATAAACCTATTCTTTAACCAATAAATCGGCTTTTTATTATTTTACATATTTCCTTAGTGAAATTCGGTTTACCACCACCTTACATCTAGTACCCGCAAAAACAAAAACCTTTGAAAGACGACATATTATTTACATTAAAATGTAACATTTGGCTGATGTTTTATATAAAATAGGTTGTTTTATCGACAAAACGGCGTCTATCTTTTGTTAAAAATTTATCAAAAACTGCTCAGCAGTTTAGGTATAGCAAACATATTAGTTGACCGGCTACTCACGTGCCTACAGCAGGGGCAATATTGGAATTGTACCCTTAATAATTGTGATGTGTAATAGGCAAGCAGGGGCAATTTAGAGAACAACTGAAATTGCACCGACCGTCCAACCGAGATTGTTCCAATACTGCCCCTGCGGCAGGTACGTGAGTAGCCGACTTAACTAATAAGTTTGCTATACCAAAACTGCTGAACAGTTTTTGATAAATTTTGAACAAACACTTTACGCTTTGAGTGGTACTTGTATTAATCGTACTTACTCCTGGAGGAAAATCAAGATCTTTCTTTTACTCTAAAAATCGACTTTCACCATTTTATCAATGTCATATGAAACATCAACAACTCTTTCTTTAGTTGACATGACAAAAAATAAAGAGTTGCATGTGTCATTAGATATTTTTGTTAATTATTTTCATAATACAAAATGTATTAAAACTCCGATATGTATTAATTATATCATTGTTTTTCTGTTATAAAAATATAGAATAATACTTTTTAGTTTTTACAATAAACAACACATTTTCTGGGGCATATCTGCGCTCAACAAAATTTTACACAAATCTAAGCAACTCATTTTTTTTATTGCTCATATTAATATTGCTGATTTTACGTAATTTATTAATTATTGCCATAAATACAATAGAAATTTTTTAAAACAATTTCATTTTTTTCATATACCAGCATCGTACATACATAAAACAAATCAAGACATAACTGTCAGCCATTTCATTGTAATATTATTTTCACAGTAATTCTGTACCTATGAAAAAAGTAAAATACCATAAAAATAAAAAATAACAACCAAAAACTATATTGTGATGGTGGATAGGATAATAGTGCATTTTAATTTTCAAATAAATATAATACGTAACCAGTTGCCATTAAAAGTCGACAAATAAAAACTAAATTTAAAAATCCATTATGCCTCATAAAATAAAAAAAACAAAAAAAAACTCATGACGTTACCGCATGGATAACACATGCATGTTACTACACATTCATGCATAATTAAGCATGAATGCATAACTATACATGCATGATCACGCATGAATTTATACTTCTTCATGCATTTATAATATGTGTGATGAAATTATAACTATGCATACATGCATAATTCGATATGAATGCATAAACATGCATGATCACGCATAAGGCTCTGCATGAATGCATAACTACGCATGTATTTATAACTTCCCAAGAATTTATAACTATGCATGCATGCATAACTTCATTCAGCATAACTCCGCATGAATTCATAAGCACGCATGAATGCATAACTATACATGCATGACCATGCATGAATGCAAAACTTTACCCGTCCTACGCATGCATATGCGACTCCAAACCGAACGAGTCGAGTCTAACCAACTGCGTCCCGTGTATCGTCCGCACATGAATTCTCAAATAACTCGGCCTCGTAAAGAATTTATAACAAATATGACATTGATATTTTTTCAACCCAGTATGGGTTTCTAAATGTCTTTTCAACTTTCCCCTGGTGATAAAGCCCTTTCCACACTGCTGACAAATAAACGGTTTTTCCTTCGTGTGTGTGAAACTGTGTAGTTTTAAATAATAGTGCAGTTTAAAGCCCTTATTGCACACATTGCAAATATATTTTTTTTCCTCTTCTTGATCGATGTTTTCTATCGCGATTTTTGAACCGTGGCTTTTGAGATGTTCCTCTAAATAGTAGAAATGTTGGAAAACTTCGCCGCATATGTTGCACACGCGGCTTCGTTCGTCTGAGGGGATGACGTCAGAGAGGTTGTGCGTTTCCCCCTTTTTGGGTATTTTTCGCGCGTTTTGTAACACCATCGCTAGGATTTCGTTGCGGTTCTCTTCTTGGATGCTGTGAAATATAATTTTTTGTATGTTAGTTGCTAATATATGTATATTTTGGTGTAGATATTAAGTATTATCAAGTATTTTATCATCATAATGATGTTTAGTTAAATTAAAGAAGACGAATTGGTTTAAACCTTGATTGCAAGTAAAAATACATAGACAAGTTACTTTTATGAGCAAAATATCACATTTTATCACTTATTCACTACTTTATCTGAATCTAGAAATCAATACACTAAAAAATTTACATTCTTAATCATCCTTAAATATTTAAAAATCTTCAATATAAGAATATTTTTTATTACTATTGAATAGAAACAAAAAATTAACCAATTTTTTCAATTTTTTGACGTGACAACGTCTTATAATTCGATAGCGCCGGCTGCACGCACGAAAAACATGACTCATGCGGCGTTACCTCGCTCTGAGGCGTTCCATGTAAGGCTTAAAGTGCAAGCGAGAGCGCGGAACGAGTGACAAAAAAGCACAATCGGACGTTGTCATGTTCAACTATCGTCAGTAAACCGACTTTACAGACAACCAATTTTTTCGTCATTTTTACGCAAAACAACACAAAAAATAACAAAAAATCTCAAAAAACTTACACGCCCTCCCTCTGATGCGTAGCCAGGTGCATTTGCACATGATACTTAGTATTGAACATGTGCGCACAGACAGGACACTCGTACTTTAGTATATATTTATCCACGCTATGACTTATTATATGCCGTTGCAGTTTACATCGAGCGCTGAACGATTTCGTGCAAATATCGCATATGTACTCGCGTTCCGGCTTGTGGTTCTTCCTGTGGTATATCTGGAAAGGATGGACGGAATGTGATGTTATTTTTAGGTGCTTGTTGAAAAAATTATAAAGTTCAAGCTATTTTACAAGGTAGATAAATAGTTTTTAAATGTTAATGTTAATAATAAATAAACTATAAAGTTAAAAAAGACAAATTCATGAAATTATTGTATTTACACTGAAACATGATAAGTGAACAAAGGTTGAATTAAATTAAATCACACTCGTAGCGCTCGTAGCACACTCGCCACACTGTAGCCACTCGTAG
>CAJQZN010039093.1:3806-30601 GCA_907164685.1 Colias eurytheme | reverse complement strand
AGCACACTCGCCACACTGTAGCCACTCGTAGCGCTCGTAGCACACTCACCATACTCTGTAGCCACTCGTAGCGCTCGTAGCACACTCACCATGCTCTGTAGCCTCTCGTAGCGCTCGTAACACACTCACCATGCTCTGTAGCCTCTCGTAGCGCTCGTAGCACACTCACCATGCTCTATAGCCTCTCGTAGCGCTCGTAGCACACTCACCATGCTCTCCCGCTTCTTGTAGCACTTCCCACACACGCTACACACGTAGGGGCGCGCTTGGCCCGAGTGGGTCGCTTCGTGCGCGTGTAGGCTGGTTGCACACTGCACCTCGAGCAGGCAGAAATGGCAGCGGTATTGGATCTGCTCGCCTTCGTGGGATTTTTTGTGTATCTGTGGGGGAGAAAGATTACTCAATAGTACGATATCCGTATAATAAATAATAATTCTTCATCCATCTTGATAACCAGATGAGGCGGGTTTTTTATCAAATATAATTTATAAACAAATATGCCATATATGCCATAATGATAACGAACCTATCAAATAGTGGACGAATGAGCCTATTAAAAAGAGGTTGACCCTAATTCAGGCTTCAAGGACAATAACAGGAAAAGATTAAAGATTTTTAACGTTATTTATTCGGTTCAATTATCATAATATTAAAAACTAGCGGTCCGCCCGTGGTACATATTTCGCATTAAAAGGTAGCCTATGTTCTTTCTCAGGGTCTAAAGATTATCTGTGCAAAATTTCATCAAAATCGATCCAGTAGTTTATGCGTGAAAACCATACATACAAACCTTTCCTCTTTATAATATTAGTATAGAATACAAACAAACAAACTTTGTCTTTACAAACTTTGTCCACGGGCGTACGATTTACGTATGCCGGGCGTCGTTGCTGTTCCGTTAACGCTAAAATTTGGTAAAAAGACGAGATTTGAAAAAAGACAAATATTATTTTTCATTCCGGAAATCCCGCGGGAACGGACACTATGCGGGTTTTTCTTTAACCACGCGGGGAAGACGCTAGTAAGCTAGTTGGTAATAAATCTAATATATATTATAAAGGCGAAAGTTTGTATGGATGTATGGATGTTTGTTACTCTTTCACGTAAAAACTACTGAACCGATTACAATGAAATTTAGCACACATATAGAGGGTAACTTGGATTAACACATAGGATAGTTTTTATCCCGGAAATCCCACGGGAACGGGAACTATGCGGGTTTTCCTTTGCAAACGCGGGCGAAGCCGCGGGCGGAAATCTAGTTCTATTATACTTTTACCTCGATACAATTAAAATTTTTATGTGTACGTACCTGCAAAGTGTCCAAATGCAGGAACCGCTTGTGACAATATTCGCAGGCATGCGGCCTTTTTCTGTACTTTTTCGTCTTTTTCTCGGTTAGCTTTTTGGAAAGCTTCTTCACAGCCTTTTTCACTTCCTGTCTGAAATAAATACAAAATAATATGTTTATTTTTTGGAGAGTAATTAAAACGGCTGCATCGTTTTTGATAATAAAATTAGATTCATTATGGTTTTACTGTGCAGCATTCATATACCTTTATTGTGTACCAAAGTCAATTATAATTATTTGAATTTTGGTCAATTTACTGTCAGTTTGTTTGCACATATTTCAGAAACGGCTTAACCGATTTCGGTGCGATTTTCAGTGTCCAGCTAGTTTTCACTAAAATTTATTGTTTATTTTATTATTGTTACCACAAAATAAATAAAATCACACTCACTTACTATCCTCCTCGCCTTCGCATTTTATTTCTGCATCTACATTTTCTTTTTTTACATTGTCATCTGCAAATAAAAAAGGAATTAGTAGACTAGATACAGGGAGAGAACCTAAATACAGGGTGTTTTTAGAGATGTCTTACGAATGTGCAGGCAAAACACATTTTTTCATATTATGCCGGTATACAGCCGGTAACAGCCTCACAAAGGTAATTTTGTGAGTGCCCATGGGCGGTGGTGTCACTTCATTAAATAAATAAATAAATAAATATTTCAGGACAATTTTCACACACGGCACGATCTGATCCCATACTATGATTACGCTTGTGTTATGGAAACCAGATGGCTGATAAACATACATATATCATTTTAAATACATACTTATATAGATAATTAACACCCAGACACAGAGCAAACACCTGTGTTCATCACACAAATATTTGCCCCGGGTGGGAATCGAACCCACGGCCTCTGGCTTGGTAGGCAGGGCCACTACCAACCAAGCCAACCGGTCAGTCGATTAGGTATTTATGTAGGATGATTTTTTGAGATATATACAGGGTATTTTTTATAGATGAATTTCCGTTCGCCAATGTACAGGGTGTGTTTATGTCATACCTACAGTGAGGTCAAAAAAATTTTTTTCGACATTTTTTTTATTTTTTCCAACTACCCTCCCAAAAAAACTTACCGTTAATAGCTTCCGGATGTGTCAACACATGTCTGTGCATCTTGCTAGCGGTGATAAAGCCCACTCCACACACGTAACACTTGTACGGCCGCTCGCCCGTGTGCGTACGCATGTGTACACGCATGTACGACGCGGTGCTCAGCCGCTTGTCGCACACGGGACACTTTGAACCCGTTGTGGGGGGTGGGGAGGGGGGAGGGGAGTCGATTTTGGACGTCCAAGTATTTGAGGGGAAGTAGTCGGAGTCGGAGTCGCTGGAAAGACGTAATTTAGAAAATTAATGACTATAACACTGCATAGCGTTTTGCGCTGTCTCCACTTAGGCATAAGAACTCATAATAACATTTGGTACGACCCAGCTATTTAATAACTCAGGCCTCGGAATCACAGACATTCCCGTGGGATTACCGGGATTGTGTCATTTTCCCGGGATAAAAAGTTTAATTTAATTTTAGATTTTAAGTGTATTTTGTTTTATTCTTCTTTTTAAGTGTCTAGTATTTAAGAATTGTAAATGTTTTCCTGAATAAATGAATAAATAAATAAATAAATAAATAAAAGTAGCCTATGTCCTTTCTCGGATATTAAAATATCTCCATACCAAATTTCATGAAAATTGGTTCGGTAGTTTAGGCGCGATTGAGTAACAGACAGACAGACAGAGTTACTTTCGCATTTATAATATTAAGTATGGATATTACTAAAAACTCTAGAGGCAAAAATGATGTCATACAATTCCGAACAAACACACCTAAATAAACAAAAAAACGCACTTTCGCATTTATAGTATTACTAGCGGTCAGCCCCGGCTTCGCCCGTGGTACATATTTCGCAATAAAAGGTAGCCTATGTTCTTTCTCAGGGTCTAAAGATTGACTGTGCCATGATTCATCAAAATCGGTTGAGAGGTTTAAGCGGGAGAGCGTAACAGACAGACAGAGTTACTTTCGCATTTATAATTTATATGTAATACTAGCTTTCCGCACGCGGCTTCGCCCGCGTTTTCAAAGAAAAACCCGTTCCCGTAGGATTTCCGGGATAAAACCTATCCTATGCCCTTTCTCGGGTATCAAAATATCTCTATACCAAATTTCGTGCAAATTGGTTCAGTAGTTAAGGCGTGATTGAGTAACAGACAGACAGACAGAGTTACTTTCGCATTTTCGCATTTATAATATTAGTATGGATTAAATATATGTATAGTAGAGCCATTTTAATAGGCAACATTTGACAGTTCAACAAAATTCAACAACGTAACCTAGTAACGACGACATAGAATAACATGATATTTCGTTTTGTTAGAACTGCACATTTGCTTAACTTTTTTCAATTACGATTACATATTTATAATAATAATGACCGATGCAACTAATTTTAAGATTTGATTTTACTGATAAACCATTCTAAACATAATAAACATTTTCTTATTTAAAGAACTGACGTCGCTTCAATTTTGTGTCAATAAACCTTTTTTCTTTATAAATACCAGAGACGTTACTCTAAAAATCGAAATCTGACATCTAGAATCGAATGCATTGGTTACTTGGGAATAAAAATCATCATAAATTATTGACATGTGTTTCAAGTTCGATTGACAATTGTTTCAAGTCCGTATCGATTAATTCGCTTTAATCGATGTTTTTAAGCAGGTTACCACCCTATGAAGATAAAATTGATAGACGTCAAATGTTGCCTATTAAATTGGCTCAACTATAGTAGGGATTGTAAGGGTAGTAATTTAATTGACATGAAAAGATAACGAATATTTTGTGTTGCCTTAGTTTATGTTCTTAAACATAAACAAAACTTTCGTAAACAATTAGACACAACCCAAGTTTTCAAGAAAACCAAAATCGTAGTGATTTTTATAACAAAGTCGCTTTTTCTGTCCCTATATCCCTTTGTATGCTTAAAACTTTAAAACTACGGAACAGATTTTGATGCGGTTTTTTTTAATAGATAGTAATTTAATAGGTGGGTTTTAGTGTATTATTTATTAGGTTTGAGACAAAGCGGGCGAAGCCGCGGGCGGTAAGCTAGTTTCTTAAAAAACACATAAGAACTACTCTATACTTAAAATACTCACTTATCCTTAACACTCAAATCGTCTCTTACATCATCGTCAACAATCCCATCATTATCGGCACAGTCGTTCTGATCCTCAGTCTCCTGTTTAATCTCCACCCCGTCCATAGAAACTTTGACTTCCTCTATATCTATCTCCAATTTGCACACTTTAGCTTCCGCACATTCCTGGTCTTGACTTGGACCTTGGTCCTTTGGCTGGTCCTTCGAGGGCATGTTCGGCCATTCGTTGGTCCACAAATCCTCCGTTTTCGGCTTAGCCTTTTCGGCTTCTTGTTTCTCGCGTAGTTGCTCTTCCAATTCCTTTAGGTAGGGTAGTATTGCGTTGAAATCTGTAAAAAATCATATCAATACTATTAGTATACTATTTTAATATTATAAATGCGAAAGTAACTCTGTCTGTCTGTTACTCAATCACGCCTTAACTACTGAACCAATTTGCATGAAATTTGGTATAGAGATATGTATTTTGATACCCGAGAAAGGACATTGCTACTTTTTACCCCGGGAAATAGGATAGGTTTTATCCCGGAAATCCCACGGGAACGGGAACTATGCGGGTTTTTCTTTGACTGCGCGGGCGAAGCTTCGGGTGGGAAGGTAGTTAGGCTTTTTATCACAAGTTTTAATAAAGAATAGGCTTGTCAGTTTTGATGGCGTTTTGATACATTGGACTTGTTTGATCAGAATGACAATTAAAATACAAGAAAAACTTGACGAAAACACTTGGCGCAGCGCATGTGATCTATACAATCTATACTAATATAATAAAGAGGAAAGGTTTGTATGTATGTATGTATGTATGGTTTTCACGCATAAACTACTGAACCGATTATCATGAAATTTAGCACACATATAGAGGGTAACTTGGATTAACACATAGGATAGGTTTTATCCCGGAAATCCCACGGGAACGGGAACTATGCGGGTTTCGTTTGAAAACGCGGGCGAAGACGCGGGCGAAAAGCTAGTTTATACTAATATTATAACGCTGAAGTGTTTGTTTGTTTGTTTGAACACGCTAATCTCAGGAACTTCTGGCCCGACTTGAAAAATTCTTTCGGTGTTAGATAGCCCATTTATCGAGGAAGGCTATAGGGTATATAATATCATCACGCTACGACCAACAGGAGTGGAGCCACGCGGGTGAAACCGTGAAGCGCAGCTAGTAGATTCATGAAGTTTTACTAAGTTTGCCAGCTGTTAAACAAAATATTTTCTGAAATTGTCTTTACTAGTAAAGAATATAGATATCTTATAGTTATATCAAATTCTCGTGTCACAATGTTAGTCTGCATACTCCTCCGAAACGGGTGGACCGATTCTCATGAAATTTTCTGTGCATATCGGGTAAGTCTGAGAATCGGCCAACATCTATTTTTCATATGTACCACGGGCGAAGCCGGGGCGGACCGCTAGTTATGATATAATATGCCAAGTAAACATGTATTTCTTTACATACCATATGGCTCGCCTTCCAATTTGTCTTCTGCGTGTTTTTTATCAAAATGCCGTGTTAAAAGTTCGAACCTGAAAAGAAAGAAATACGATTAAAATAGTAAACATAAATATGATTTTTCCATTCAATTCTAAAAATTAAAACTGTTGATATTTGTACAACAATTCATAATGCCTTAGGGGGCATCCATAAATCATGTGAGGTGTTTCAGGTGAGGAGGGGATCGAGACAAATCTCATTTAACCTTACGTTAGGGAGAGGGGGGTCTCGGCAAATATCACGCAAAACATTGAAAAATCACCTCACGTAATTTATGGACGCCCCCTTACATTAATTTAGAAATTTTGTTCCAACATAAAAGGAAATATGAAACTCACCTATAAAACTGTCTATAACATATCCTACACTGATACTGAACGGAGAGGTGAAACCTCTTGTTGTGCCTCCCCAGTTTGCTTGCCGTTATAAAGGATTGGCCACACTGTTCACAAGTGTAGGGCTTTTCATCTGAAATTCATGTTTATATTGTTATTTTAATGGACTTTTTTATGCGTAAGTTTTGACTATATTTTTTTTTACAAAATAGTTGTTGTGTATTATTTATTTATTGTATTTATTGTACATTGTGTTTTAATCTATTTTAAAAATATCTTAATTGATTTAAATGTACAAATGGAGGCCTTATGGCTCCAAGCCATCTCTACCAGGCAACCTTCAGGTAAAGGAAGTGTATACTAATATTATTTAGCTGAAGAGCATACTAATCTCTGAAACAATTTGCTGATTTGAAAAATAAATTCAGTGTTAGATATTAACTGAGGTAGGCTATAGCAGGCACAGCTTTATGTAAAAATTTATCAGTTTGTAATCTATACTAATACTATAAAGCTGTAGAGTTTGTTTGTTTGAACACGCTAAAATCTCTCAGGGATTTATTCCATTCTAATACCAAAAACTAATACCACTGGTATTTGTTTCAACTCATATTTTTTTTCTATTCCGAACCGATACCATTGTTTAAACTAATACCAAAACAAGTTCAAAGATATAAGGTACAGTCAGTAAAAATGCTTTGTATGTAAATATAAGACCTTTAATTGAAAAAAAAAAACAGATAACTCCAAAAAAATCAAATTTTGTTAGCAAACGTCTTGTTCAATGATAAAATATCACTTAAATAATCAACTTTCATATAATTTTAGTTCCTCTCTATACCTGTATAATATTTTTTTTGCAAAAACATCAAACAGGAAGAATTTACTTACAATTTAAAAATTACAAAATATCTCAAAAAATTAACTCTTAATTTATATTGAAATTTATCTGACATAGTTATTATTAGACAGGTACGTAATTATTCACGTCTACCTATCTCATAACAACTATGTCAGGTAAATTTTTAACAAAAATAAATCACTTTTTATCTAACAATTGTAAAATATCACAGAAAATCAACTTTTTGTATAATCTAATCAGTCATTCATCACCTACATAGCAATGAATCAGCATTTTTTTTGCAATAATATCTAATATGAAAAATTCACTTTAAATCTAACAATTATAAAATATCACAGAAAATCAACTTTTTGTATAATCAAATCAGTCATTCATCACTTACATAGCAATGAATCAGCAATTTTTTTTGCAATGAATTCTAACCTTACCTAACAATTGTAAAATTTCACAGAAAATCAACTTTTTGTTTAATCAAATCAGTCATTCTTCACCTATATAGCAATGAATCAGCAATTTTTTTTTTGCAAAAACGTCATATATGAATAATTCACTTATAATCTAAGAATTATACTTGACTCTGATTGGTTGTTTCGAATTTTGGAACAATAGAGCAAACTCACCCTTTCTCGCAGGTAAAAAAAATAGCAAGATGATTCACTAAAACTACTCTTACCTATGCTAACCTTTGTAAAAATATTGGAGTGAAGTGAATTTGGAAACGTTTAAAGCATTATATTACGATTACATAAAAATATTGAAAAACAAATTTACTTTGATTAGGTTTGACTGCGCTGACTGTACCAAATTCAAGTTGTTGGTATTCGTTCGTACATTAAATTAAATTATTTAAAAAGTGGTATCCGTTCGGAATAGAAGAAAATATGAATTGAAACAAATACCAGTGGTATTAGTTTTTGGTATTAGAATGGAATAAATCATCTCAGGAACTTCTTGTCCAATTTGAAAATTTTTTTCGGTATGAGATAGCCCAATTATCGAGGAAGGCTATCTCGCTAAGACCAACAGGACTGGAGCAATGCGGCTTAAACAACGGAACACAGCGAGTTGTTTATGAAAAGAAGTAGATAATAATTAACATTTATAACAACATAAGTTTACCTGTATGTGATCTGACATGTAGCTTCAAATAATAACTCAACGAAAACTGCTTTTGGCACGCAAAACATTTGTAAATTTTCTGTAAATTCATTAGCTCCTGTTTTTTCTCACTATCACACGATTCATTGCTCACATTCTTATCGTTAGGATCGAACTTACTTTCCTTTTCTGTTTCATTATTATTTGTAAATTCTGATGCCTTTTCGTTACCTATATACCCGTCTTCTGGCTTGATTTCCGGATCTAAATTCTTCTCTTTTTTCAGCTTCTTCAATTTCTTTTGTTCCTTTTTCAGTTTTTTCTTCTTCAACTGGTTTTTTATCCTCAAATCGTAGCTTGTTATTCTATCTTTGTGTGTCGAGACGTGGGCATCTAATTCTCTTAGTGTAGAATAACGTATATTACACACAGCACAGCCGTAAAACGGAAAACCATCTTCCGTTATCTTTTCCGAGACAAAACCGTTCTTCTTTTCCTTTTTCACTTTTACTTTACTTATCTCTGGCTTGATATCAACGCTTGTGTCTGTGTTTTGTTCTGGCCATTTTGTCACATTATTTGATTGGTTAGTTTCATTACTATTTGGTATATTTGAACTTTCTTTAGTATGAAGATAAGGGTTTAATTGTTCTGCTTTTATTGCTTGTGGATATTGACCATTTCCAGATGTATACTGACTATAATTATAATTTGTATATGAATAAGAACCCAGTGGATCTAAATCTGATATTACTGGTTCAACCATGTTTCCTAAAATGGTAAAATATAGTTTTATTAGCCAACTTGTTCAACTAATTAGAAGTCATCTACAATCGTAAATGTTGTTGTTAAAATGTAATCAAAATATTTATTTACCGTTTGTACTTTTGCAATGTTTACAAAACTTTTGTATAAATCGAAAATAATAAAGTTTTTATCATATAAAGAATAGGTATCCGCCATACGGTGCGTATCATGAAAAATAATCGATACGTTGTACAACAAGGAAAAAACGCGACAAAAACTCGTCAGACGTCAAAAAAAAACTTTGAAACTTAATTGTTCAAACGTAAAAAACACTCGATATTCTTACACTTGCACACCTAAAACAATTACTATACACTCGAGAATACATTTTAAAAAACTACAAATGTATTTAATATAAATAAAGTGATTTTAATAAGCATTTTAAATATCGAATTATGATAATAATTCACATTTTTTACTTCGCGTGACTGAACTTTGACGAACGTCAAATGTCAAACTGACATATATAAAAATTGTGTGCAATGTTGCTAGTACAAAGAAGCGTAAATAATATTTTAAACTGAAACCACCTTGGAAACCACAGTTCAATCTCAATCTCAAACTCAAAAATTTTATTCATTCAATTTGTTATGAGACACTATGAGATTTCTTTTAGAAGCACGTTTAGCAGGCAGTTTATAAAATTACTCGATAAATACGAGTAATATTTACAATTTCTAAGGGTATAATTTTATCCAGCATCCGAATTTTTCCATTTTGCAAATGATAGGAATTAAATATGATTTATATACTTAGAACAACTGTATCGTGCAGCTCTTAATTTACCACAGGTCATAAATAAAACAAAATTTACAAAAATGTGTAATTGCACGCCTCATAAGCGAAGCGTTGAGGTGGGTACTACTTACGAAGTAACTATTCTCTAATCTGTGGTACTACTGTCACTTCGCGCAAAACATCTGATTTTTCCACAGATTTTTCAAACTTAAAATGTCTTTATGTATCATACATTGCACTTGTAAGATAATACATACACACACATATTAAGAAAAAACACTATTTTTAACATTCATGATTTTTTTGATGTCTTTTTTGTTATTTAAACTAGTTAAAAAACAGTTTAAAAAAGTTCTGTCTTGGACATAGAAATCTAAATAACAAGACACTAGAAGTCGTAAGCGTGCGTGACCTTGTCGCCACTCAGGTGATTTGCACATCACCAGTGCATTCGTCACTGTTCAGTTGCTCTGGAGACGTATAAGTGTATACATGGTGTGTTTCAGCAATTCCCATTGCGGAAATTCTTCCACAAGTTGTAATTATACTTATAAAGGAATAATATTTCATCGGAAAATATTTTTTTTTAGAAATAATGCCGTTTTTCCTTAAAATTATAGAATACTAGCGGTCCGCCCCGGCTTCGCCCGTGGTACATATGAAAAATAGATGTTGGCCGATTCTCAGACTTACCCGATATGCACAGAAAATTTCATGAGAATCGGTCCACCCGTTTCGGAGGAGTATGCAGACTAACATTGTGACACGAGAATTTTATATATAAGATTTACAAGTATTACGAGTGTCACCATAGTAATCGAAATAACAATGAATGACACAGTCGACCATTCTTATTATCACGTTTGTTCGTATTGGAGCAAAAAGTCTCATATACTTAGGGATGTTATTCTAAAATAAACCGTAAATTCGTGCGTTAGGATACATATTCAAAACATTGATTCAAAAGCTTAATTTAATAGTTATATTAGTTTTCACTAAAATCAAGCTGTCCAATAAAAGGCATAGTTTACTTGTGTGTACTGTTTAGCTTTCGGTTTGAATGTGTTGATTTTGGCGACAGCGGTTCTCATACGAATTATGACATCATAGCACTTCTATGTGTCTTGTTATTTAGATTTCTATGGTCTTGGACGTCCGTGTGTCTGTATGTGCGGAGGCACGATAGCGACCGAAATACTTTACTAATCGAGTCTTTTTTTTCTCTTACGCTTGAGTATGCTCAGGAATAGAACCCTTTCATTTTTCAGGGTCTGATTCGATGTGGTTTAATTGTTATTAAATAAACAAAAATAATAATTAATAAATAATTATTAAAAAAAAATTATGAGGCGTGCACTTTTGGATTTTCCAAACTATTTTAAAATTATTTTCATACAGTTACCGTTTACTAATATTTCGTCACTATTTCTGTAATTATTCGTGTATTATTTTCATTTTAGTACACTTTATTGAATTATTATTTTAAATATACATGCAAATTTTCTCAGGAGTCAGGTGTAGAAAATATTGTGTAAAAGAATCATAACACACTTTCTAGTTGCTGTAGTAATTATAAGTGAATAATACTTAAAAGTATTTTGCTTAGGCGCAGACATCAACTCCTCTTGGTAAATGGTATAGTGGTTAATATGTTAGAAAAGAAATATGGAGGTCGTGAGTTTGATTCCCAGTGAGAACACAAACTGATACAGTCATGTCGGTAAGTCGTAGCTACTGTGTACCTACCCCATGTAGGTACTTTTCAGCCGACTTGACAAAAAAAGGGAAGATTCTCAATTCGAATGTTTTTATTTGTGTTTGTTACCTTAGAACTTTCAACCGGCTGGACCGATTTTGATGATACTTTTTTTATTTGAAATCTAGTGTCTCGGTTGGACCCATTTAAATTTTATCCAGTTCGCATTTAAAGGCGTTCTCGTTTTTGTTAAAAAATAATAGTTATTGATATCTTCTCTGAATTCGTTTTTTGTTATTTTATAAAGGAAACTTCATCAAAAAGAATATCTATCGTGACTTGTGACTTGTGAGTAACACAAATTACTTAATTCTATCATTTCAAAAGAGTTAGGACCATTGTAAAAATATATAAAAATAGTTCTTATTGTTAATAACAACAAAGTTTTTTATTCATTGAATAAATTGTCTTACGACGTTTTGACATTGTACGCACGAAGATTATAAACACAGGACGTGTATAGGAAATATATATTTACTGGTTTGAAATAAGGTCCTATTTTGCATTACAGTCGTTACAGTTACATCATTTTGTATCTATGTGTAAAACACATATTTGACAGCCAGTCAGCCAGTGACGCGGGAAAGCGTACTGTATTCGGTCGCGCGGCGCGTTCTATATTCAAATTCAAAATTCCTTTGTCTGATGTACATGTAGTTTAAAAAAAAGTTTGTTTTGAAGTATAAAAAGTGCAAGTGAATTATAAAGTGGAATGAGAATTTTAAATATGTAAAAAGGAGAAAATAATAATTGTTCGATTGGTTTTTTAATATCAAGGAATGGATGAATGGAAACTGCGCAGAGGTATGTACTACAACTCTTTAACTATACTAAATACTAATATTAGGGCAACTGATAAGATTTGATACTTTTTTGGAATATTTTTTTCTGATTTTTTTTCTTCGACTTTAGCACTACAACAGTAATCTAAAATACATACTAAAATAAACAGTAAAATCACAGTCATTCGTTGCTTTTATAATATTATAAAGTATCGTATTAGGTAGGTATTATTTTAAATTTACTTATATTATGAAATTAAACTCATTTTAAACTTTTAAATGTTTGCGAGTTTTATCCTACTTATATTATAAATGCGAAAGTTTGTGAGGATGTGTGTGTTTGTTACTCTTTCACGCAAATACTACTGAACCGATTACAATGAAATTTAGCACACATATAGAGGGTAACTTGGATTAACACATAGGATAGATTTTATTCCGGAAATCCCACGGGAACGGGAACTATAACTATAAATAACAAATACAAGGCGTACACATAATCCTAAAACATATTACCTTTAATGATAATTTATATCACTATAACGGCTCGCCCGAATGAATATTATTTAATAAAATAATATTCATAGTGCCATAGTTACTACATATCTCATAATATTTAATGAAGAGCTTGTTTTTTGTTGTTTGTTTGAACGCGCTAATCGCGGGAACTACTGGTCCGATTTGAAAAATTCTTTCGGTGTTAGATAGCTCGTTCATCGAGGAAGGCTATATGTCATCACGCTAAGACCAACAGGACCGGAGCACTTCAGGTAAAACCGCGGGGCTTAGCTAGTATTCTATAGGTATGTATATCGTCAAACCTGTTTTATCGACTGGATAATTAAATTTACTTACAAATCATTAATTTTCGACACCAATATTCTATTCAAGGATATTCGATTATTTCCTACTGAGCGTAAGTACGTACCTATATATTTCTATTTATAACCTAATTTAAAGACAATCAAACCCAAGACATTTGACATTTTGTTATATCGTGTTGAAACAATTAACAATAGATTATAATGCGCATTTAAAATTTAAATAAAATGAATTATACTAGCTTTCCACACGCGGCTTCGCCCGCGCTTTCAAAGGAAAACCCGCATAGTTCCCGTTCCTCTGGGATATCCGGGATAAAACCTATCCTATGTGTTAACCCAAGTTACCCACTATATGTGTGCTAAGTTACATTGTAGTCGGTTCAGTAGTATTTTACAAACATAGACACATACACATTACACATACATCCATCCTCACAAACTTTCGGATTTATAATATTAGTCAGAAGGAAGAATACGTATCTGAGTATACTCAACCACTTCAAAGATTTACATAAGTATGTATGCTTCTCTACAATCGAGTCTACCATAACTTATGAACTTATAAATACCTAAACAGGTTTTGAATAAGAAGTAATTGTCACAGGAAATAACATATGCTCAATTACACTTAAGTCTTTTGTCTCTATCTCTAGTCTCTAGAATATTGCAATTTAACTTAAAAACTACAGACTTTAATTTTTTTTATCATGAGAAAACTATTATCCTGAGTTTTCCTGGAAAAGTCGAGGTACTAGCCTAGTCTATCATAAATACATTCATACATTCTACAATGGTATGGTATTAATCATTGTCGCTGTCATCCATCCATCCACTTTATGGGTTATTAGATGCTGTAAATGGAGACTAATGCATATAGAATGCAGTACATAATTATATTGATATGAGGTACCGAGTCTCGACATATTACGTTGCTAAGAATTTCTTAGAAACAGTAAGAAAATATTGGTAGTAGGAGTGTATCATCTAGAAATCATGACATGAATATGAAGTATGTTATGTTCTTCCTTTGAGCATATTGAGGTGAATTTAAAGTTTCAAAATGATGAGAATTGTGATTTGGGGAATTTATTCTTCGAATCTTTCTTTCCATTTCGCAGTAATTTCTAAGTCCTAATGGACTTGTGAAATACGATACGATCCTTGGAGGTTCGTAATCAATAAGAAAACTTCGTCGTTTTGAAAACGTTTTACTTACCAAAAGTTAGTTTGTAGGTAAATCAACTTTAAAGTCCAGATATTGCTTTGAAACTCAAATCTTAACATCTAGAACGTCGTAAACTGATGAATGCTGAACTGAAAAGTTGTTACATAAAACCCAATAATCTATAGAGTTGGTCTCTTTCGGATAGATAAGAAGATAGGTAGGAAGAAGTTCACATTTAGAAGCACAATGCTTCAGAACGCAGGACCAGAGGGGCTCCCATGATACCTTATAGCAGTAATACTTCCATCGGGCATCGTGGGATAGTGATGGCGCTAGACGACATAATGTTATATCTAGTTTTTTTTTTATGTCAGAGTAAGCAAAGGTGGGCCACCTGATGTTAAGTGGTCACCACCGCCCATAATCGTATAGGAGCTACCAACGTTGACAAGTGAGCATTTTAGTATAGTTGGTTCTTTGATATACTGTTCCTCTTGCTATTTCGGTTAGAGTCCGGGCTGTCTGGCTCGTCGCAGTGGTTGCGTTTTTTAGTGCGCATCTCATTTGCACAGGATAATTTCCTTAATTTTAAGTCATTTTTTAACGCGTAATTTTTAATATTTTACCTTTAGATAGATCCATCAGACATAATTTTTTTATTGCAAGACGTTTTTTTCGTTGTTAAATAGGTGCCAGACGCAATTTTTTATTTCGTTTTTATAAAAAATTCAAATTATTTTAGAATGTCTGTAAATTTCATATTATGTTCTTCAAACATAATATAATCTAAAATTAATTAGCCAGACGCTAATTCGATTGTTAAGTATTAAATAATGTGTATAAATAAAAAAAAGTAATGAAGTATGCAGCTCATCAGCTAGTGTATTTTAACTATGCGACAGGAAATAATTGCAAGAATACAATATTATTTACACTTGTTCTTATAAATAAAAGCTAAAATGAAAAAAAAAAACATAAAAGTGAAAAATAAATTAAAGTTACCATACATTGAAAAGAATGGAATAAAAACTATATCAATGAAGGTTAAACAATTACATAGCATGAATTTATATAGGTCCTACATGTATAAACTATCCTATCTCTCAAGTTGGATCGAACTGCACATGGTGTGCGAATTTTATTATAATCGGTTAAGTGGTTTAGGAGTCCATTGAGGACAAACATTATGACACGAGATTTATGTATATATGTTACGGCTAAAGGTAGGTGAGAACATAAACTTAAGATTAGCCGGCTAAACTTAGGTTTATTTTCGACGAGGTGTTAATGTTAGTTTGTTCTATCTTTAGCCGGCTAAACTTAAGTGTAACCGCAGGCCCGTGGCTAAAAATGTCGGGGTGGGTAGATTTGGTTACTATAATACATGTAAGGAACAGGGCGAGTGTTTTCTGGCACTTCGCCGGCTGCTGCCGCAGCACGCTCGCTGCGCTCGCTCGGCTCGTGCGGGTCTTAAGAGTTCTAACCTAACCTAACCTAGCCACCAGCTTTCTGCCCTGAGTCGGGGTGGGTAGATTTGGTTACTATAATACATGTAAGGAACAGGGCGAGTGTTTTCTGGCACTGTGCGGGCCCCTCAAGCCCTCCACCGGCCCGGCGCTAACCAAATCTACCCACCCCGACATTTTTAGCCACGGGCCTGCGGTTACACTTAAGTTTAGCCGGCTAAAGATAGAACAAACTAACATTAACACCTCGTCGAAAATAAACCTAAGTTTAGCCGGCTAATCTTAAGTTTATGTTCTCACCTACCTTTAGCCGTGACATATATATTAAGAATTAAGATTAATGAATTAATATTGTTATCATCATCACTACATAGTATAAAACAAAGTCGCTTTCTCTGTCCCTATGTCTCTTTAAATCTTTGAAACTACGCAACGGATTTTGATGTGGTTTTTTTAAATAGATAGAGTGATTCAAGTGGGAGGTTTATATGTATAATAACATCCATTAAATAGTGGAGAAGTACTGTTATTTTTGAGGTTTCTAATGTGATTTCGTAAATAATTACATTTTTTCCACTTACAGTGCAAACGCAGGCACCCTACGAGTTTTATCAAAATAATGTACTAACTATAGTACACATTGAAAAGGTCTACAGAGAAGTCCGTGATGGTATTATATGTCTATCTCTTATGGATAACCCACAATAACTTTTTTGTCATTTACTTTTTACGACAAATAATGGCTAATTTTCGAAGCGATTTTAACCAATACAGCATTAATCCTTAACCAATTAAAGACCTTGAATACATTGTTCATTTAATATAGATCTATATGGCCCTTTACACCGCATGATTTAAGTGAATATTTTCGAAGATATTACAGATTTAAAAATTGCGGGACGTAGCGTTTGCGGCGGTACCAGCCGGCCGCCCGGCTAAATATTTTATACCCGTGCGAAGCCGGAGCGGGCCGCTATGTTTTTATATTCAACGTTCACAGTTTTTCTGTAGTGTATTTAGTATCAGCATTGCACCCGTGCGAAGCCAGGGCCGGGCGGGTCACTAGTTAATATTAGAAAATTTAACTTGTATTGGCAACACTGTATTTTGTCTGTGGTTCTTTTTCTTCTTGTACGCGGTGTGTAATGTGTGGTATTAGGCAATGTGCTATTGGAAACAATATAAATAAGTTTATGTAATCGTTGTTTTCATTTAAACCCATAACTTAATAGTTAAGTAATAAAAAAATTGTTTTGTATAGAAGATTGTTGATGTACCCTAATAGTTTATTTTTTAGCCTAAGGAATAAAATGTACTAATGGAAGGTACTTGTTCCCACAACACAGGGAATCCTAGAGTAGGAACAATTCAATTTCTATGCATCTTATATTTTCGAAAAAAAAAGTTATTTTTTATTGTTATTTAATTTTCGCGGCCGACCCTTTGTATCTCTCTTGCACTTTAAACTATCTCTCCATAAACACAATCATCAAATCGTTATACTTACCTACTTTCACTACGTTTTTATTTGTACATATTTAATACTTAACAATCGAATTAGCGTCTGGCTAATTAATTTTAGATTATATTATGTTTGAAGAACATAATATGAAATTTACAGACATTCTAAAATAATTTGAATTTTTTATAAAAACGAAATAAAAAATTGCGTCTGGTACCTATTTAACAACGAAAAAAACGTCTTGCAATAAAAAAATTATGTCTAATGGATCTATCTAAAGGCAAAATATTAAAAATTACGCGTTAAAAAATGACTTTAAATTAAGGAAATTATCCTGTGCAGATGAGATGCGCACTAAAAAACGCAACCACTGCGACCAGCCAGACAGCCCGGACTCTAACCGAAATAGCAAGAGGAACAGTATATCAAAAAACCAACTATACTAAAATGACTTTTTTTTTAACGTTAACAGCTCCCGTACCATAAACACTTGTAACACTAGATGTGTTGCAGGTGTTTTGCCGGCCTTTAATGGACAAATAAGCTCTTTTCTTGAAGGCCCCAATATCGTAGTTGTTCGGGAACACCGCATAGTTGTCATTTTTCCATTATGGAAATAAAACTGCTTTAAGACATCACTACACACTTACACTTCTAGTCTTTAATCCCAGGCCAGGCGGTTGGTCCTGTTTCTGCCATTAGGTCATCGACGTTTGACATTTCACCCTTTTGATAATCATCCATTACTCCTAGTATGAACTATTGCGTGTACTGTATACATTCCGTTACAAATTAATTACATTTTTGCGTGCTTTCTTGAACTTGTTACGGACTAATCTAATCAGTAAAAGTTAAGTACCTACTTAACAATAAGTGGCCGTTATACACTATCCCACAGTTTATGCGTATTTATGGTACCGTTTTTAGAAACTATGATACAGCGTACAGGGTTTAAGATAGTATTTTTTATAAATTAAAAATGACAGATACGAATGTCTAGATGATTATGATGGATAAAAATATAATACTATCCACACAAAGAAGTTTGACAATTTAGGTAGATAATTTCCTTACTCCTTCCCAAAACACCATCTTTTGCTCGTATTTGTGCAATACATGACGTTGTTTAAATTAATGAAATATTTTTATCTCTGTGCACGTTAGTATACAAGCAAATTATCCAATTGCATGTTTACAGGTTCTGAAGAGCGATAACGGTCGACAAAATGGCCGCTTCCGGTAATGTCACATTAGCGCAAGATGGCACCCGACTGCATCCGTATTTAGTGGCGTTGGTGTGAGTACTTATATTCTTATTTCTTACTTACAAATCTTATTAAGCATACATACAAACCTTTCCTCTTAATATTAGTATAAACTAGCTTATTGTCCGCCGCTTCGTTCGCTGTGTCTAAAACTTCACAAATTGTATCCTTACTTTGGAAGCCGGGCCCTGTTACCCTTCCCAGTCCTTTTCTTTATTTCCTTCGTCAATTCATTCTCTATCCCAAACTTTTAAAGGAGGCAATACATTTGTAGATTGTAAGATCTGCTATCGTTTTTACATCTATGCAAATTTTTATGAGAGTTGGTAGCGCTTATCAGGTGACACAAAAGAAAACCTTCCTCAAAAATCACTCTAGAGCTATTAAAAAAAGAGCGATTGTGCCGAGCACACGTGTCAGAAGTGAAACATTTTTGGCAAGATTCAAAGATACCAAAATCGGCGCCTTACTCCATGACGTGACGGTATTGACAGGACGCGTCCTTGAAATTTTACTCTCAAAGTTTTCTCTTCAAAAACGCTTCAAAACGCGTTGCGTAGTTTTTAACATTTACAAAGGGACAGAGAGCGGGAAGTGACTTTGTTTGTATGAGATGTGAAATGAAAGTGTATTATTTGTTATGTCACTAGATAGAATTATGTAAGAATATTGGTAATGGGCTTTGGCAATACGTATAATATGATGGAAATCCATACATCTTCTGTATACGGACATCATAATATGATTAATTGCATAATATAACGTCGATTCAGCCCGCCTTAGAACGATACTTTTTTATTGGTCTGTGCCTCATCTTCACAGAGTAGTAACAGTAAATTCAGATAAATGTCCTGGGCCCTTTCGGGTATAGGCCTCCTCCAACTGTCCCCATTTCCTCCTGTTGCCAGCTGCCTTTATCCAGTCTCTTCCCGTCAATTGCAGAATATCGTCTACCCAGCGAGCCTTTGGTCTACAGTAGCAGTTTACAGTAGCAGTATAATCGATCTCATAGGCAAATTATCTTCAAGATCCGTGCTGCTCTTTTGACGATACTAAACATGCTTTCGAAAAATTTTATCATTTGTTATATGAGTAGGATAGGATAGGAAGTATAAGAACGTCGTTTTAACCTCTTTGTCACTTATTTGTACATTTTGATATTAAATGCTGGTACAATAAAGAATGAATATATAAAATCAACATAGAATATACAGTGTACGAAAAGTGCGAAAAAATGCGAATTACATTTTAAACTTAATTTTTCAACATTTTCTTTATTTCAAAGTTGATGAGTTAACCCCCTCTTAAGTAAACGCATTCGTAATAATATTTGATCATGCACTAAGTTATAGATTTTACTATAAAAAATTATGTTTTTTCTAAAATAATTTTATCAAAGTATAGGTCCGTATATGTGTGTTAAAGCACGCAAATTACTATGCACCGATTACTGTCCAGCCTTGAAGCCACTTAATTGACTAGCTGTTAAGGACAGCCCGATTTTACCTTTTATAGTGAGTAAAAACGTGTTTAATTCATCGGTTTAATTGGATGTACTACATTTGACATTAGTTTTATATCTACTTATATTAAACAAGTTTATAGTTTATACAAAACACAATAATTTTGCACCTACATATTTTATTGATTCTAAAAAATCAAAATTTTTATTGGAATACCAGAACTAAATATCTATTTATACCAATAAACACACACAACATTTTGTTTATATAAACAAATAACTAAAAATGATGGCTAAATTATTTGCTAACAAAATATAGTAACGAAAAGGAAAAGTATCAAAAACATAAATCGGCCTAACTATGTTCTAACCGAAAAATTCGAGAATTGAAATTACCTAACGTTCCACGTTATCTTTTTAAAATAGATGACAGGCTCACGTGCCGATTTTAGTTTTTAAGTACCTGTGGTTTTTACTTTCGCACACTTGGGTTCCCGCCAATTCCAATGTCACCGGGTCAACGACCCGCCCGCGTTCAAGGTCGTACATGTTTTACAAATGTTTTATGATTTATCTATGATCGAGTTGTCAATTGTCATGGCGTATTAAATTATCACATATTATGGACCTAAACTGTGTATGTTGTGTGTAGTTTAGTTCAAAAATGACACTTATGGAGCACGATTCGCTATACAAGCAACAACAAGTATTGAAAAGAATTTTTTTTTCGTAATTCTAAAGAGGTAGGTATGAGTTAGGTATACGCCAGTATACGCATAGATCATAGTATGATTCATTTCTAAGTTGGTTATGTACGCGATTAATATTTGACCAAGAAGAAATATTCCATTGTGTAAGTATTTATATTCCAGTTTCGACATAGTATTTAGAAATGCTATTATTATTTATTACCTGTGCGAAAATCTATACTCATATTATAAAGAGGAAAGGTTTGTAATTATGTAAGTATGTATGTATTCACGCATAAACTACTGGACCGATTTCAAAAATTCTTTCACCATTAGAAAGCTGCTTCTTTACTGAGCAACATAGGCTAAGTATATTGCATTTTCGAAAAAATTAGAGATCCTTACCAAAAATGCAATAATGTAACCCAAGGTGTAAAAAATTCCTTTATAAAAACTCTGTCATCGCGTGCGCTGCGGAATCTATTGAAGATAGAACAAAAAATGTTCTACGGTATTATAGAATGGATCAATATCTACAAGAATTAAGAAAGTCCGCGATACCATAATATGTCCATCTTCAGTAGTTATGTTACTACAACAACTTTTTTAGGTTTTCAAAGTAAATAGAAGTGCCGATCGATGATGTTTTATAGACTGTTTCAATACCAGCAAAATACTTTTTAAATGAAAAAAATTGGATATTCCATTCAAAAGATATAACGAATTTTCAAAAGTGTTAATCTACTGAAAATAGTAGGTATACTGTTCAATACAAGAAGCAGGCCGTAGTGCGGGACGGGGTGAAGGTGATTTTCATGTGATTAAAAATTAAACCCACAGACATGTATCAAGATAGACTAAGCGAGTGTATGTACTTCCCGTGTCCAAACTAAGTTTATGAAACTTACTTGACGCTGGCCTACAATCAGTCCGCGCTTGCAGTTCGCCAAGGAAAGACGTGAAGCTGAATAAAGTAAAATGCCGAATTGCGCCGTTATAAACTGTAGAAACTCCACAGCTGTGAGTGGCCGAGTTAGCATAGATGTTTCCTTCCACCGGTAAGTAATTTTCTAATCAGAATATGCACTATTTATTTTAAAATCAAATAAAGAATATCTGTGGAAAACGATCGTGACAAACACGGATACCAAATCATACGAAATGATTCGGAATACATTGCGGCTTTTACTTGGCACGGTAAAGATCGCGTCGTATGATAACAAGCAATGAATAGCGTCTTCTCATTTTTCTGTTCTCATTTTTCTGTCCAATTTTGTGGTTAGTGACGTTCATTTGATGCAACAGTTCTCGATTCTAATCGATTTTATAATCGAACAGAAAAATGATAATTTGAAGGAGCAATTTTTCAGAAAAAAAGGCATAGATTTTTTTTGTCATTTAATACGACTTGACCTAGAACTTTTAAGTATTTTAATACAAAGGTACTAAAAATAAATATTATGACATGGACGCCATTAGTTAAAGTGTCATCTTGGGAGTTTTTTAAGAAAACTCCTTATTGCTGACTATGTTTGTTTTTTCAGTTTTCCAAGTAACCCGAACATAAAAGGAAAATGGATCGATGCAACGGGACATAAAGATTGATTGATTGACAGTTTCATTACTTTCTTTCGATGGCCTCTCTAGTACGTAGTACATGGTAACTCAATGGGCATATGTAAGAAAAAGCTAAAACACATTAGTTTACTTGTTAGAATATTAAAAGGTTTATAACTTTATTTTATCATCCCTCTGTCTAAGGTAATTATCATTTTTCTGCCTTGAATCGATTTAGTAATCGATTACGATTCATTTATTTGACTACCTCTTAGACATAGATCTAGTTTGATCTGATTTCTTTCGATTTACTTCGATGGGATAGGACGATACTAGAATCGCCGCGCGAGTGGCGGCCTAATCGATTTAGCGTAAAATGAAATTAACATCACTAAAAAGCGCTCGTGACGTCATAACGCGTCAAGGTCAGTACAAATAATAATAGTTTAAAAAAACTAAAACACACGCTTTTTATAGAAAACCGAACTAAAAAATAGAAAATTTTATCTAATTAGTGTATTGTCATCGGTCCTCAATAAATCTACAAAGTTTGAACGAAATCTGACCGTTTAAAGTAGGTCAAAATCGCGCCCAAAGAAGTCGGTTACAAACATACAAACATACAGGTGAAGCTAATATACAGCGTGTAAAAATATGACACGCTTGGTTTTCATACAGATCGCGGTACTTGCGTTGTCTACTTAAATATACATGTCTGTCATTAAACCTATAGTCCGACCTATAGTAGACTTTTCACTGTCACGATATCGCTATCTATGCGGGTGAAACCGCAGGGCCATTGCTAGTTGCTAGTATGTATTATACAAATTAGTTATTTTTGGAAAAAATGTAGTAGATAGTTAATTTGAAAATTACATATATATATGTATTTTGGTCATAGTATAGTAGGTACTACTACCACAGACTAATAATAATATACTACGTATGTACTACTATCTTACTACTAATATTATAAATGCGAAAGTTTGTGAGGATGGATGTATGGATGTTTGTTACTCTCTTATCCAAATACTACTGAACCGATTACAATTAAATTTAGTACCTATGTAGGCAGCTGAAGACCCAGAATAAGACATAGGCTAGGCTTTTTATCCCGGAAATCACACAGGAACGGGATTTAAGCGGTTTTATATTATTGTCTGTTATCTGTTGATTTGAAGAAGGTTACCTATTAGTTTTTTATTAAAAAAAAACCGGCCAAGTGCTAGTCGAACTCGCGCACGAATGGTTCTGTATTATGGGGACCCATTTATTTTTAGTATTTGTTGTTATAGCGCCAACGGAAATACATAATTTGTGACAATTTCAGCTTTCTCGCTATCACGGTTTATGTGATACAGCCTGGAGACAGACAGACAGACAACGAAGTCTCAATTTGGTGGTCTCGTTTTACCCTTTCGGTATGGAACCCTAAAAAAGAATTATTTTATTACTATAGAATCTATATTATAGATAATATTACCACGTGTAAGTCGATAAAATAATCACTACTATAAATAAAGATAAGTACATAGCAATAATGTAAATCTAAATGAATCATGCATAATACAAATTATCACTTAACACGTTCGCTGCATTACGAGATCTATCAGATACCTTGCAGGACTTTTGTTTTGTGCGTTGAATATAATCGTGTTATTTCACTCCTTGCGGGAGGATCTAACTTGTAAAGTTCTTTAAGTATGAGTAGGACAAATATACATATTTGCTTCCTACTTAAAGCTGAGTTCAATAACATTAAAAAATAAATTAGAGATGGATTAGGTCCCTAACGCACAGTACTGTAATTATATTCAACCCTTGCGTTAGGAGATATGTCGGTACTCGTGGAAACGTAGGCCTCGTAGACGCAAGAGAGGGAGGGTAGGCGGCGCGGGCGCTGCTTGATTCAGTTTAGTGTTGTCCTAGCATCGATGTGGGAGCTCGCTCGTTTTGGAAATAATACTCGCGTATCTAGGTGTTGATTATTTTTTATAAACAATGAGTTCTTTTAAAAGAAAAAACTGTAAAAAATCTATTTATTTTGGTGAGATTTCTAACAAACTCAAACTCAAACATTTATTTATTCAATTAGACTTCTTCTACAAGCACTTTTGAAACGACATTCCATATTTTTAACATTTACCACCGATTCGGAAAGCAGTATCTACGGAGAAGAACAAAAAATCAAAGCCGGATTATACTGCTGCATCGTCCAGTAAAATAAAAATTTTGGAAAATGTTTGGAAAACGAATTGTTACCATATGCGTGCAATGCAAGCAATCAATTTGCTTACCATGTTTTAATGAAAAACACTTTGCATAATTAATAAAACTATTTCAATCGACAATTACTGACATTCCCATCACTACTTACTACACATATTGAACTATCTTCGGTTGCGGTACGAGATACAATCGATATCTAATTTTTTTTTGGTATTTGTAGTTTATTCAAATGTCATAACTGCGTGCGAACCTAGCAAAATATAAAACAATAGACTATCTTTCATCCACAAAAACTTCAAAGTATATGTCATTGTTTTCTGGAAGATATAAATTATTTTCAAAACTGTATCTTTAGGAGACTGATTAGGTCTCAAACGCACCAAAGGGTGGGTAAGTTTCGAGATCTTTTAGGTCTCCAAAGCACCAGTGGAAAGTTCTTTGAAAATGATGGCGCAGTGAACGTGTTAAGTCATAACTATTATATTGTAATTAACCCAGTATGAATTAATCTTCTATGAATATAAATAAAATTATCTGTTACATAATGATAACTAGATTTCCGCCCGCGGCTCCGCCTGCGTTTTCAAGAAAACCCGCATCCGACATAGTTCCCGTTCCTGTGGAAAATCCGGAATAAAATGTAGCCTATTTGGGTCTTCAGCTACCTACATAGGAAATTTCAATGTAATCGGTTTAGTAGTTTTTACGTGAACGAATAACAAACATTTATCCATCCATCCACACATCCATCCCTACTTACAAACTCGCGTTATAATATACCTACCTAAGTAGGATATTATAATACATACAAGTAATTTCTGTGATGAAAAAATATTTTTTTCTTTCAAAAGACATGAAATAATATTATCACAATAAAATACACCCAGACGAAACTCTTCCTATTGTTTTGGAAGTCGGTTCAAAATATTAGCACAGAATACATAATATGTAGTAAAGTAAGTGAAGTCCCATGTCCCCTAGTGGGCTAAGTGGCAGATGCATTATACATCTGTTTCACTGATCGATTTTCGAATTCGAATATAAATATGTGGTACTATAGTCTGTCCACTATAAGAATTGCTTTTTGACAGCTCGACGGGTGATACCAGAAGTGATGTTCAAAAGATTATCGATTGTGATACCATTTCAATTATAAATTCAAAATATTATCATAAATCGAATCAGGTACGTAAATAATAATTACAACGTAAACGTACTAATAAGATATGTAATAATATGACCACATATCTATGCATTGTATGTTAAAACTAAACTAAACCAATATTTTATTATTTATTGGTTTCTATCTTACAATTTGGTTGTCTTTACGGTTAAATTATATAACATAAGGACGCTGTCACAAATCTGCGTTACTCAAATTTAGGTATCTAACGACGTAACTTTGTTCGCGGCAATATCACGCTCACGTAAACATAGCGCATTCCATTTTATAGACCATCTTCATACTTGATATTATTTTTAATTTTTGATATTATGTATTTTTATTGAAATTGATTCCAGAAGATTACTAGGAACTTTAAAAATTCATTTTGTTACTTTTATTAGTAGGTACGATCCTAATAAGTATGTTAGTACTTAGTATATTCAAACAACTTAAAAAAGTGTGACTATTTTACATCATTATTTCATTGAATAATAATCTATGAATTGTATACAATATCAAAGCTTTTTAAGAAATGTAGAATTATTATCATACATATGATGTTACCGGCACTGTATTAAATCCGGCATTGTATACAATTCTTAGTAAATGTATGTTATTCCGAAAAATAGTCGGAATGAAATAAATTATAGGTATTCGTCACATAACACATTACCTAGGATACTCTTAAATCTGAACTTTTCCTACGTAGCAAACACATTTGCAAGTGTGGGTAGTTTTTGGGGTAGCTATTAACCAATATGAGGTCAAAACTAAAATCCAAGATGGCGCCAACGAAAATTTTACATCTTTTCGTCATGGGTGTCATTTTCAAGGTTTTGGAGTAGCTCTTAAAAAATATGAGGTCAAAACTAAAATCCAAGATGGCGCCGACGAAAATTTGACTTTTTTCGTGATGGGTGTCATTTTCATGGTTTTTGGGGTAACTATTAACGAATATGAGGTTAAAACCAAAATCCAAGATGGCGCCGATGAAAATTTGACATCTTTTCGTCATAGGTGTAATTTTCTTAATAATAAAGAAGTAAACTAAAATAAAATAACAGATTTTCGACGGCGCCATCTTGGATTTTATTTTTGACCTCATATTGGTTAATAGCT
>CAJQZN010039092.1:83054-94019 GCA_907164685.1 Colias eurytheme | reverse complement strand
CGTACATAATTGTGCTTGCGGTCAGCCGGACGGCTACCCGCATAGTGCGTATACGCTCTTAGAGTTTGCAAAACAATGTAGTCACGCAAAGATTCCTATCATTGAGATAAGGAAGAATTTCTTTGGAATATAATACAACAATTCTTCTTCAATAACGATTAGGTAAAGATTTTAATTCGGTAAGGTTGATTTTTTCAATCCTTGGATAAAACTTATTCGTCGAATAATGTATAAAACTACCATTTTAAAAACCTATTCTAATTGCCCGTATTTGACAGTTTACGTGACATTTTAATATTATCGTGTAATACTTTATTGGACGGATAAGTTTTATCCAAGCATTGAAAAATCGGCCCTAAATGTCAAGGGTTCGTAGAAGAAACTAAAGTAAAACTTTACAATTAATGCACGTTTTATGCTATAAATTCTTTTAAGCATAGCTATAGCTATAGTATAAGCAGTTTCACTATGCAGGATGTGCTCACTAATTTAGGAATTGCACCGCAAATGTTTTAGTAATTATAGTTTTAAGCTTGTTTATGTCAATTCCAAGTTGTGAACCAAATAATAAAAATGAACATAATTTAATAGTGTCATAACTCTGAGGAGATCTCTTCACAATAAATAGACAAATAGTAGTATAGATGTATTTGGAATGCACATTAGTTCTTTTGAATTCATAGTATCTGCATAGCAGAATCTAATATCTATATCTAATATTATATAAATTATAAAGGCGAAAGTTTATAATGTATGGATGTATGGATGTTTGTTACTCTTTCACGTAAAAACTACTGAACCGATTACAATGAAATTTAGCACACATATAGAGGGTAACTTGGATTAACACATAGGATAGTTTTTATCCCGGAAATCCCACGGGAACGGGAACTATGCGGGTTTTCCTTTGCAAACGCGGGCGAAGCCGCGGGCGGAAATCTAGTACAGTAATAAGTAAGGTTCTGGAGGAGTATTTACGAAACAACAAACAATATGACAAAAATATAATTTATCAGGTGCTCATTTACCTCATACAAAAAAAACTGTATTTCCAAATACAAAACGGAACCCTAAAAAGTGAAAAATGAAGTTATATAGGTATGCCGGTTGTCTGTCCAGACGTCACGACTCGACGGGAAAGTTAACTCTGATATGATATTCAATTTAACACTGAATTTATTTGCTCAAAATAAATATGAAATGCCTTCGTATGAATGTTTTTACAATGTTACGGTACTCACAGGTTAAGCCTCGAATGTATGTTAAAATCGGTAGAGATTTTTATACTAGTGGATGCCTGTTTTTTCTATGATATTACCTATATTGAGTTACTAAGTAAGTCCTTGAAATGTTTCAAGGGCTTCAGTTTGTCTTCTTAATACTTTTGTTTTTCCCTTATATTGTAACTGTAAATAATTCCTTATTTATATGATTGAGCCTGGTTATTTGCTATGATTTTGCTTCTTGATTTACTATGTTAACTTTTGAAGTATTTCAGAAAAGTTGATATACTTAGTCCTTGAAATTCTTAAAAAAGTGAAGGGCCTTTTTCTCTTATTTTTTTTACTTCGATGTTAGGATTGTTAATGATTCTATTTCTAAAAAGGTCAAGAAAAATATTTAATTGGAAATCTATTTTCGTAATATTATGAAAAACGCGTAGTAGAGCAGTTTTAGTATTCAATTACTGCCAGAAAAATGATGGTTATGCCTTAATAATTTGACTTGGTATATTTTTTATAAGTAAATTTTGATGTGGCTTGATACCTACCCTTTAACCCTAATAAATACCTAGATTTTTATATACTAGATACATAGGTATAGACCTATACTAGATTTTTGAATTCCTGACGATTACTTGAATTCATTATACAAATTCAAAAGACAATATTGGTAGGTATACTTTTATTTAGCTTTTAGTCTAAAGTAGAAAAATCCTGTAATAATTATTTATTTAAAAAAAACGAATAGCGTCATATTATATCCTTAGCTATATATTACACTACCTGTGCCACGCGGTTTCACCCGCATTGCTCCGCTCCTGTTGATCTTAGCATGATGATATATATAGCCTATAATAAATAGGCTTTCTAACACCGAAAGAATTTTTCAAATCGGACCAGTAGTTCCTGAGATTAGTGCGTTCAAACAAACAAACAAACTCTTCAGCTTTATAATATTAGTATGGATTAGACGTATAATATCAAGATAATAATAATAATTAACTATTAAACCTATTATAGAAAAATTCCAATTATGGGTGTTTACCACAATCATTAACTACAATATTATACAAAAAACACGAATCATGATTTCTCAAACATTTTCTTATTGCATAAATCCCACGACCTAGTAGGTTAATGATACTTGCAACATTATAGTATCGATACAATGGGTGGCCATTTTGAAAATAATTATTCGCCTCAAAGAACTTGAATTAAGGTTATGTTTGATCGATTTTCGGTTTGAATTAAATGTGTTTTAAGTGTTGCCTGATAGAGATTGCTTGTTGCAATAAGACTGCCTTTTAGTAGTTTTATGAAATGAGTTTATTTATTTATTTATTTATTTATTTAGACATACAAACAGAGTACACATAAAAATTATAACAATTAGATCTAAACAACTAATGAATATTAATGAGTTGCTAGACTTTCTATATGTAATGGAAAATATTATAATAATTTAATTTTAATTTCTGTAGCTTTCAGTTACAAAAGTTTCTCTATCTGTCTGCCTCTTCTTTACGCCTAAACTACTAAACCATTTAAATTTGTCACAAAATTAATTTGATGCCTGAGAAAAGGGGTTTTATCAGAGTAGGTTTTATCACGGAAATCCAATGGGAAATTGAACTATGGTTTTCCTTTAACTAACCGAGCGAAGCTGCGGAGGAAAGATAGTATTTTCATTAAATACTTTTTGTATTTGTTACTCGCCTAAGGGCCGATTTTTCTATGCTTGGATAAAACTTATTCGTCGAATAATGTATAAAACTACCATTTTAAAAACGTATTCTAATTGCCCGTATTTGACAGTTTACGTGACATTTTAATATTATCATGTAATACTTTATTGGACGGATAAGTTTTATCCAAGCATTGAAAAATCGGCCCTAAGTTATCCAGGGAAAATTTGGTTCTAAATGTATGTCCTATTTACCTACCCATTACCTAGTTACCTACCTCTCCAATCAAATACAATTACTTTGACAATGACCTTTGGGAATTTATATTTCTACATCAATATTTTTGGTGCTTTACGTAACCATCGGAGGCAATGAGCGAGAAAGTTCAAGGTCAACCTAAATTAAACTTGACATTGATTTTACTTTATCTCTCTTTCGGGCTGTAAGAAAATGGCACAAATTCTGTGTATTTTATTTTGTATTTGATATTATGTTTAATTAAAAAAAAAATAAGGTATTCTTTTCTTATTTTTATATTTTAGTCATTTAATTTAAATCCATACTAAATGCAAAAGTAACTCAGTCTGTCTGTCTGTTACTCAATCACGCCTAAACTACTGAACCAATTTTCATGAAATTTCAAGAACGGACATAGGCTACTTTTTAAATTGTATTCAGAAAAAATAAATCAATAGAGAAAAATCCGCTAATAGTTTTTAAATAATATTCTTAGTATCTAATACTAATTAGGTGAGAATAACGTAAACTACGTAATTTAATAGAAAATTCTTTATTACCAACTAGCGACCCGCCCCGGCTTCGCACGGGTGCAATGCTGATACTAAATACACTACAGAAAAACTGTGAACGTTGTATGTAAAAACATAGCGGCCCGCTCCGGCTTCGCACGGGTAAAAAATAGATAGCCGGGCGGCCGGCCGGTACCGCCGCAAACGCTACGTCCCGCAATTTTTAAATCTGTAATATCTTCGAAAATATTCACTTAAATTATACGGTGTAAAGGGAAATATAGATCTATATTAAATGAACAATGTATTCAAGGTATTTAATTGGTTAAGGATTAATGCTGTATTGGTTAAAATCGCATCGAAAATTAGCCATTATTTGTCGTAAAAAGTAAATGACAAAAAAAAGTTATTGTGGGTTATCCATAAGAGATAGACATATACCATCGCGGACTTTTCTGTAGACCTTATCAATGTGTATAATACTTAGTACATTATTTTGATAAAACTCGTAGGGTTCAGCCTGCGTTTGCAATGTAAGCGGAAAAAATGTAATTTTTTACGACATCACATTAGAAACCTCAAAAATAACAGTACTTCTCCACTATTTAATGGATGTTATTATACATATAAACCTTCCTCTGAATCACTCTATCTATTAAAAAAAACCGCATCAAAATCCGTTGCGTAGTTTCAAAGATTTAAGCGTACAAAGGGACATAGGGACATAAGGACATAGGGACAGGGAAAGCGACTTTGTTTTATACTATGTAGTGATACGCATTTAAAACAGACCATCTTTTTTACATTTCTCATAAATTCTAACCTAATTTAAAATCATAAAAATGCACATAATCATAGTTTGTAAAACAATGTTTACGCAGAATGTTACACATTGCAGTTTAATTGCTACTTATGTAATACAGCCAATTGAAATTTCATGCACCACTGAACATAATTTGTTACAATTATATACATCCTCTATTTATCATCATAATGATGCAGTGTTTACAAATAAGTGTAATTAACAATGCAAATATATTAAAGTGTAATGTCAATATAAATTTTATTGAATGCATGTGAAAATATAAAACTAATTTAATGCAAATGTGAAAATAGCATATATTACTACTCGCTGTTAAAACAATCGTTAAAAGCATATTTTAGGGTGCCTATATACACCAATAATGTGCGAGGAATGTGTTTGAAAATAACCAATACGAAAATAACCGTACGTACGTGTACGAACATTATTAGTGGAAAAGCACCTTTAGTGTATTTTTTTCAGTGATTATAACAATATAATTATTGAGTTATGGTTTTATCATCTTATCGTTATATTTGATATCTGATGAAAGAATTTTTTTTGTTGCAAGTACATTTCAGAATTGAAACTTTTAAGTATGTAACATAAATTTTTAAATGATCAAAATACTTTTTGCGAAAAATCTGAAAATAAAATTGCATCATTCATTAAATTCCTAGACAATAATTTCTGATCAGAACAAAAATAAGTTTTACATAAGATAGAATATAGTGTAGTTCCTAATCTACAAAGCTTCTATGTTCCACTTTAATAAACACTACACCACACATTCCATTGGGATTGAATACTAAACAAATAAACATGTTTCTAAACGACGACTAAGTTTCACAAAGTCACTCCCTAAGTGAAGTAATATACTTCACTTTATGGTCACTGCATACGGCCTGATTGTCCAGTAGTTCTGAAATTAATAATCTTTATTACTAACACACATACATACATAACTAAGGTTTTTAATTAGTCTATACTAATATTATAAAGTCGAAGAGATTTTTTTTGCACGCGCTAATCTCAGGAACAACGGGCCCGAAATGAAAAATTATTTCACCTATGTAATTATCATCACGCTAAGACCAGTAAGAGCAGAGTAATGCGGGTGCGGCACCGCGGACACAGCTAATGTTTAATATTTTGAATAAATAACATTTGTATATGAAAAATAAAAATAACCATTTGAGAATCAAATGCAAACTCTATATTGTAATGTAAACAAGACATGTAATAATTGTAATGAGCCGATATTCCCACGTGATAATTACAATTAGTATTATGTAATCGTTACGATGTCATGTACATTTCCCATAATACATTGTTTCTATACTGTGTAGTATGCAACTACAATAGAGCGATCCGAATCTCATTTTAGGTTATTCGTTAAGTATAGGAAAAGTCGTATAGGTATTATGAAGCAACAATGAACAAGAAAAAACAATACTGAATTTTACTTACCTTAGTACTGATAAGTATTCTGTTATTCAGTAAATGTATACTTAATATTATAAAGCTGAAGAGTTTGTTTGTTTGAACGCACTAATCTCGGGAACTATTGGTCCGATTTGAAAAATTCTTTCGGTGTTAGATAGCCCCTTTATCGAGGAAGGCTATAGGCATCATGCTTATCCAACAGGAGCGGTGCCAGGCGGGTGAAACCGCGGAGCGCAGCTAGTAGAAGATAAATTACATTATTCAAAACAAATTTTCAATTTCATTATTCAAAACAAATTCCCTTCAAAATTTTCGAACTAAAACACCACTCGTAGCATTGTTTCCATTTTATATCGCGATCCTGAACGTTATGCCCCAAGTGCATGTAAAAATGTGTAAAATGGTATAAAAATAGAATATCGCTTGTTTATCCCGTTATCGTAAAGTGCTGGGAATCGTGGCAGCAACGAGCTAACAGATGAAATGTATTCATTTGTTCTTGTTTTTTAGTTTTTTGTAGGAAAATGTTTACTGGATAATGTTGTTTGATTCAACGCGAAATAAACAAATTGGCTTTGGATTAAGTTTGTTGCGTGAAATTATTATCAAAGAGTACCGATTATGTGTAAGTGTAAAGTAGTAATGTAAATAGTAGCTGAAATGAGTTATGGAATACTAGGAATTTACACAGGTAATATATTAAGTGTCACTATAGAATAATAATCTAATATATAAAAATGAATCGCAAAATATGTTAGTAAGCGCATAACTCGAGACCGGCTGACCCGATTCCGATAATTCTTTTTTTATAATATTCCTTGAAGTACGAGGATAGTAATTATGGAGAGAAAAGGTAAACATGAACCACGGGTGAAACCGGGGCGGACCGCTAGTTTGAAATATAACTTTGACCGACAAAATATTATAATACTCGGAACAACCGATATTCTTTAACTGAAAAAAAACCTACAAAAAGCATTTTGTATCTCGCTTTTCACGTATTATTTTCGCTAAATGTCAATTTCAAATCTATTCTATTTTCAAAAAAACTTTTTTAAAATTTTTGACAGCAACTAAAAAAAACTTAAATATTCAAACTGGCCACTACACACTGGCATTGTCACCGGCGCGGCGCTTTGAACTTTTAAAAAAGAATGAATTGAAATATGGTGCGCGTCGCCGAAAACATGAATTTTTTATTGACGCTGCACTGGTCGCGCGCTTCTCATGGAGCACAGGTTAAAAAGAATTTAAAAATGATCGGAATTATGACTGGCTGTAAATAAGCTTGCTTTTGTTTTAATTTTTATTTAAAAAGCAAATATTATATTTGGTATTTTCATGCAATATTCTCGAACATTCAACACAACTTTACTACATTCATTTTAAGTCGCTTATAGTTTTGTTGCATGTGAAACAATTAAATTATTTTAATGCCAAGGTATGTTTTTTTGTTAGTTTTTCTTTCACATCGCAAGGGGGCAATTAAATAATATGATTTTTTTGTCTAGAAATAGGAGACTAGACAGTGAAGTATGGCAAATTATTATGACCACACGCGGGTGAAATATTTCTTATATAATAAAACATATTATACATACACGTATAATATCTGACACGGACAAAGTCACGAGCAGCACATAGTAATCAATAAAGAGCCTGGGTCACCGGTGATTCATTTGGCAGTTAAAACCCAATCAAACTTGAGAGCGGGAAGGTCGACTATCATTTTTCATATTAATTGCTCTGGCCGTAGTTTACAAACTTGCTACACCTGAAACTTGCCGGTATATAAACTTTTGGGTGATATAACTGCTTTTGAATATTGTGTTTCTGCAAAATAATAGAATAAGGGTGCACAACTGACATGCAGGGTTAAATAAACTTACAATTTTAGTCATCGTGAAAAAATAATTTTATTTTCCTAAAATTCGTCTTTTTAATAACGTTTAGTTGAACAAATGAAGCGTTTCGTAGAATAACTTTTTATTAAAACAGGCAATGATAACAACGTGGTTTAAAATATTTATACGAATCATAATTAATTATTTTAATTGCTCCATCACCATCTAATAATTTATATGATACTTTGCATTGTCACTTCTATATGGAACTACATAAAAAAGGAAAGGTTAATAGAAGATTAAATAAAACAACATTCTTCAGATCCACTTATTTATTCATTCTTCAAAATACAATGACTACTACTTTTCGATACACCATTACGTCATCAAAGCAAAATTTATAAACCAAATCTCTTTTTTTTTATTCATTCATCAAAATACAGTACAATACAGACCACCAGTTTTCAATACATTATTACGTAATCGTGCCAAAAAAGGAAAAAAAAACTCAAAAATTCTTCTTTACTTCCAGATTCTTCTCCTCGAAGCCGGTCCAGAAGAACCAGATGTTACCAGCGTACCGTCCTTAGCACCCACCCTGGGCAATTCCAACATAGATTGGATGTACAGAACCCAGCCAGAAAAATTGACCTGTCTCGCACAGAGAGGCCAAACTTGCGCCTGGTTCAGGTAATAAGCCAAATATATCGCGGCGAATTCTCAAACATTTGTGCATGTCAGTTGAAAATGGATAAATTTAGTGAGTTTTCAGTATTGAAGTTTGCCAAGATATAAATGGTCGGGAAGTTTTGGTTTGCACTAGTTTCATGTTGTGGTTTGAGTGTGGATTGTGATTTTAATATGACGTAGGTATTTCGTCATTTGAATGGTGGAACGAGAAAGTAGTGTTTGGGAATTAAATATTTAAAACTAGAAGTGCTAAAAGTTACGGATTTAAATTTAATACGACCTATTTCGGAAGCATTTGAATGGAGCAATATAGTAATAGCACAGTATTACCATCCTACAGTATGGCGACGAATGTACTTGTGCAGAGAAACGGAGGGGAACTGGCGGGGGGTCGGGCGACGCGGGCCGCTTAATGCAATCACGCTGAGTTTGCATTAACTATCGCGAAAGGATGACGCAGTCGTATTTTTTGTGTAATAATTTTATTATACATAGGTACTTACATATTCTATTATGACGCGCAAAAACTGTTCCGTTTACGGATGTAAATCTACATTGAAATCCCAGAAGGAAACAATATTTCAGAAAGATTGTATTAATTGTATCTGTTGAATTAAAATCAAAGCTATGTATATGTTGTCCTCATTATTTTCTAATCAGATTGTATATCCCAATGCGAATGCATTACTTAGTTAAATGGTATAATATACAATTAAGGACATCCAAAAATAAAGTGTCCACGTAAATAATATTTAGCAGTGCAATATCTGTAATTATATATTTATGAACAAATAATTACATCAGATTTAATAATCGCAATTATTTTGAATGTACATATGAATAAATGATTTCATCATAATATTAATAATCAAAATTGTTTTATTTCCCATTTGTTGCAACCCTAGCGTATTTTCGTGTGGCAGCGTAAGTACCTACGCTGGCGGCGGCATCGCGCGACATCAAAGGCGATTCCTTACTGTAGGAAATAATATTGTAATACTGTGGTAATAGTTTAGGAAATTAGATATAAACTAAAAGAAGATAGAACGATGGATGTACTATAAGTATTCAAATATGTAATATGATCAAGCAAAATTGAAACTGTATACATCAACTGTTACTAAAATATATAGGACTAGCTGTGCTCTGCGGTTTTACCCGCATTGCTCCGCTCCTATTGGTCTTAGCGTGATGATTTCGTTGTTCGTGTGTTCGTTTCGTGTTGATGATGAGTTAGCCTTCCTCGATAAATGGGCTATCTAACACCGAAATAACACACACACCACTCACACAAACAAACTCTTCAGCTTTATAATATTATATTATACCTATATTATATTATACCTATATTATATTATATAGTATATAATATTTTTATAAGAGGATTACATAATTCTCGGAAATAGTCCCGTAATGATATCTCAACTACATGCCGGTCAAATAACATAAAATGCTGGTATACCGACACATCTACTACTGACATATCGTAGCATAGTAGGTATAGTGGTTTTTTTTCTTTCTTTTATACTTTTTAATCCTACTAATCTTAATTTATTTACATACCACTCACATATAAATTCCTCTAACACAATATAACAAGAATCAATTAGCCAAAACTTTCTAAACAATACAATACGAAGCTGTTGACATTACAAGACCCTGCTAGCGCAAAGGGCCAAATAAATTACACCAACGTTTATACATTTCAACGGGCCTTATGGGCGGATCTGGGGCCATAAACTATTTGATACTAGTTTCAACTCCTTAAGAGGTAATGGATGAGAGGGTCGTATGAAAATATTTGCTTGTGGACTTAATCTTTTGGTTATAGTTTCATAATACGAGTAGGTTGGTTCTAGTGTTAGTAATGTTCTAAGTTAGATAGTTTTACAGCATTCAAATGTTTTATAAATGAGAAATTTTTAAAGAAAAAAATAATTGATTACGGAAGACGCGGTTTGAATGCCGCCTTGTTGAATTTTTCTATTTTTTTTATAATTTCTCATGTTCTAAGTTTTAATTCAGTGCTTTTATTAACATTATTAAATTTTTTAACTCAAATAAATATAATACATAATATTTTTATAGGTTTCTAAAAATATAAGCAAGCACTTAAATGTAGAGTAATAAATCGCAGGCGTGAAGTTAAGTTTTCATTTTTATTTTAATGACCGTAAATAAAATTTAACGCTCACATATTATGAAATAGCAAATAATTTTTAACTTCAGAAGTATGATTGAAATAAAATTGATTTTTCACTTCAGTTTTCCGCTAAATTTCTTCATATAAAATTAAGTCACATTTAATATACAAAATTCTATTTGAAAAGTTGTAATTATGATAGTTTATAGATTGGGATGAAGAAGAAGAATATTTTATATCTCAGAATCATTTACATACCTTGAATTCATTTTGAAATTATTATAGTTTTAATTTATATTTTCAACTAGCTGTGCCCGCGACTTCGTCCGCGTGGATTAGTGACTGCATAGTAGTTACTATTTAACACACAATTTTTGAGTAAA
>CAJQZN010039092.1:63110-78054 GCA_907164685.1 Colias eurytheme | reverse complement strand
TACAGACACCACTTTTCTACAATTTTATTATATGTATTGATGATGATGATTGATGATGATGATGATAAATTACTAGTTGTTCAATAAATATTCAATGCATTTTTTACTAGACTGCGAAAGAAGAACAGTTATGTAATTGCGAGTGTTTGTATTTCTTTGGTACGCCCTATTTATAACATTTATTTCATATAACAGACAATCATCAGAATAATAATTGTTTTAGTAACATAGGCTACATAAATTGGCAGTCAGGTTTTACTTGAATTTTTGATAACTGTCTGCCATGACCATTTTAATAATTGTTTCTATAAAGTTTCACTTGAATAACATTAACTAAAATATTTTTTCAGAGGTAAAACAATGGGAGGTTCAAGCGCAACTAACTACATGGTATACATTAGGGGAAATCGATTGGATTATGACGAATGGGCTGCAGCTGGCAATTATGGATGGAGCTATCCCGAGGTATAAATGGTTTATCCTGTCTGAAAATATGCTCTTTGTTTGTGATTGAATTTATATTAAAAAATATAAAAGTATAAATTGATATGCTGGGTCTTTATTGAATCATCTTTGCTATTTATTTGGGGAAAATAGTGATCATTAAGTAGTCAGTTTGCATCGAAACAAAATATTATAAGAATGGAATACATTTTGCTACAATCCTTTATCTTTTACAGGTCCTACCGTATTTTAAGAAGTCAGAAAACAACAGAGATATAGAAGCTCACGACATATACTATCACGGTGTTGGCGGCCCTCTGAACGTCGAAAGATTCCCGTATGTTGACGATCCAACACTAATGCTTCTCGAAGCTTTCAAAGAAAAAGGCCTCCCTGTCACAGATCTGAACAGAGAAAGCAACTTCGGAACAGATATTAATGTTTCAACTTCCAAAGATGGCCAAAGACAATCTACCAATGTAGCATTTATACGACCCATACGTCAAAAAAGACCAAACTTACATATAATCACACACGCATTTACTACTAAGGTTATCATAGATCCAGTAACTAAAACTGCACAAGGAGTCGAATATTACAAAAACGGTGTTTTCTATAAAGTATTCGCTAAAAAAGAAGTCATAATGAGTGCTGGTTCTATTAACTCACCAAAGATTCTTAAACTATCAGGTATAGGTCCAAAGCATGAGTTAGAAAGTCTCCACATCCCTGTATTATCAGATTTAAAGGTTGGATATAATCTACAAGATCATGTCACAACTGATGCTTTAATTGTCTCGTTAACAAATAAGACATCCACTTTAGTCAATAGTGAGAAAATGTTGAATGAACTTTACAAATATCATGATCAACATCCAAAGAAAAGCGGTCCATTAGCTACTACTGCTACATTAAATAGCATTGGATTTATCAAAACGAGTGTTTCTAGAGAGAACGCACCAGATATTCAATTTCATTTTGACGGGCGTAATGTTGCTCAGTTTTATTCAGATCCAACATCATACATAGCATCAAATGTATTTCCTTTAGCATTCTATGATGGTATGGCAGCAAGACCTTTACTTCTAACACCAAAAAGCAGAGGAGTTATTTTGCTTAACCAAACAGACCCCATATTTGGATCACCTTTAATTTATCCAGGTTTCTTTCAAGTACAAGAAGATGTAGACGCTTTAGTTGAAGGAATGAAGTTCGCTGTTAGCCTGGAAGAAACAGAAGCATTTAAACTAAGTGGGGCTTCGTTCGTAAAAATACCAGTAGAAGGTTGTTCTCAGTATTTATGGGGAACGTACGAATATTTTGTCTGTTTATTGACTCATTATACGTCTACAATTTATCATCCAGTAGGAACTTGTAAGATGGGTCCATCGTGGGATAGAGATGCTGTTGTTGATCCAAGATTACGAGTGTATGGAATAAAGAAATTGAGAGTTATAGATTCTTCTATTATGCCTAAAATAGTTAGAGGTAATACCAATGCACCGACAATTATGATTGCCGAAAAGGCTTGTGATATGATTAAAGAAGAATGGATATCGCATAAATACCAATAAAATAATAGACATCAATTAGTTCGAAGTAGTCAGGTTTCTGTAAATTCATTAGAGATTGTAATTTAATATGAGTCATAAGTTTTATGGCTTTACTTCGATGAATCCGATCTAAAAAGAGTTTAGAAGTTATTGCAAATATGAATTGTAAATTGAGCCCATATTTAATTAAGAACATTTATTTTTTAGAATGAATTGTATTCATGTCTGTGTGATTTGTTTGTTTAGTAAAAATATTATATTTATGTAATGATATTGCGACAAATTATGTTTGCTAACGGTTGTGAAATTCACTAATTGGCTAGTATTTTATATAATAAGATTGAATATTTTATAAATATTTTTCTTACGAATATTGTTTTATCATTTATTCAGTTACTACAAAGAACAACTAAACATTTTATAAAATGGCGCTCCGTAGGGTAGGTTACAATACTTTGGAAGTATATTTTTAAACATTTCCTTGTAATTTTCCTGTTTTTACAAGGCCTCTTATTACGAATCACATTACACAAGTTATTTCTTGACAATAACAGCGTCTATTGTTAAATGCCTACATTTTAATTTGATTTTCTGATTGTGATACAAATATTAGGATTTTACAACGTAAATCGTATTATAGAGAGCAAATATAGCAATAATATTAATTGTTAAACTAAATTGAGGGAATGATAGGAAATTTGTATAAACAATAAATGTTTTAAAAGTACTTCATTCTCACTAAAAAATGCGATTTTACTTACTCACTTCGCAGGACATCTATTGAATTTAATTCTGTAATATGATAATATTATAATTAAGGGGTATAATTTAATAGTATAAATTGTGTTTACACCCAAAGATGTAATATATAGTGTTTTATATGTTCATATCAATAAAGAAACTCTGCGATTTATATTATGTACTAGCGGTCCGCCCCGGCTTCGCCCGTGGTACATATTTACGTTTTCTCTACATAAAAACCATCCTCGTACTTCAAGGAATATAATAAAAAAAGAATTATCGAAATCGGTTCAGCCGTTCTCGAGTTATGCGCTTACCAACACATTTTGCGATTCATTTTTATATATAAGATTTACATAGTAAATGTAATTAAGTCGAGTATACAGGAAAATTGTGAGTATTCGAAATCCCACACTCATTGTAAACGCAACGAAAAAGAAAGTTTCAGACAAAGACCAACGGAATAATATCGCGCTGAGTCATCTACAAGGAAGATTTTAAATGAAGCCACTAGTATGGCGATTTATTTATTTACATTTATATTATAAAGAGGAACTATTTACTTGATGGTCGGAAAAACTTCAGTTTTAACGGCTCAAAGCTGAATAATTATTACTGGGTCTAAACTATATAACATATTTTTCGTATTTCTGCGCGGACGGAACAGCAAACATCAGAATATAATACATGTAAAACAAAAATGCTTGTTATTAAAGAAAATACATTTATTTAAGTAATCAACAAGTGATAACTGCGTTAAAAACAACCGACTTCAAACTTGCACTTGCAACATTTACAAATATAGACAAAAATGCTCATAAAATAAAAACTACGGCCTATCCGAATAAAATTTTTATGGGACCAATTCGACACCATCCCGCATCGAACAAAAAAAGAATCACGTAAATCGGTTCAGAAACCTCGGAGTAATCGGTGTACATACATACAAAAAAAACATACCGGCCGAATTGATAACCTCCTCCTTTTTTTTGAAGTCGGTTAAAAAGGGGACTTAGGGGGAGAATTAAATTAAACTAAACTGCCTTATACAGACAACAATCACTATGAAACTACATAATTCAAGAATTTAAAGTCCTAAGAATAATGTAGTAATAATATTATGTAACATGGCGGTTGTGATAATTATTTAGGTTATAATTTTGTGATAAAAAAGTTTTCTTTTTTGTCCTGAATATTTTATATAGCCAATAGAATTTTTTTACGTACCTATCATACATATCTATATAACGTACATATCTATTCAAAAAATAGCGCTGTGTACAATGAAAATATGTATAAGAAATAAATTTCGCTAGTTGTCCAATAATAGATTGATTTTTTTTGTAATGTATCAAGTAATTAATATTGTTCTATGTGAAATGAACTGTCAGTAATATTTTGTTAAATCTTATATATAAAAATGAATCGCAAAATGTGTTGGTAAGCGCATAACTCGAGATCGGCTGAACCGATTTCGATAATTCTTTTTTTATTATATTCCTTGAAGCACGAGGATGGTTTTTATGTAGAGGAAACGTAAGTACCACGGGCAAAGCCGGGGCGGACCGCTAGTATTATATATTTATTATTAAAGATTTACTACAAAATATGTCTTTTACTTATTTACCTTGAACTTGAGCATTCTAGACATGAAAATTTACATACAAAGAGGTTATTAAGCTAGTTTATGGTGCACTAGTGGTCCGCCCCGGCTTCGCCCGTGGTACATATTTCACAATAAAAGGTAGCCTATGTCCTTTCTCGGGTATCAAAATATCTCCATACCAAATTTCATGCAAATTGGTTCAGTAGTTTAGGCGTGATTGAGTAACAGACAGACAGACAGAGTTACTTTCGCATTTATAATATTAGTATGGATTTACATTCATTCATAGTTCATATAATTTTCATATACAACACCGATATATTCCTGTAATATTATATAGTTAAGTATTTGAGTATATTTATCACCACCAATAAAGCTAATCATCCAATAAACCGCACTTTTTACGGCCCCATTTGAGTCCCATCTGCCGTACGTACAGCTCCATTATTTGCCTCCATAAACCGACAAGACGCAAACAATCTACGAGTCCTCACTTTAAAATCACCACACAATAAAGAGGCTCTCACGTCCCTCTCTATCCCATACGAAACGAGCGAGACGGCACCACAATCGACAGGCTTTTAGCGAATGCTTCATAAATTTTACAACCTAGAATTTAAACTTCATCAAAGTACTATAAATAAGTAAGGCATTGGCAACTTCGCGAGTTTAGGGGCTTTCAAGCTCGCATGTCTAAATTAAAAGTTTTTCAGTTTGCGTCGGTTTGTGTGGATTCTGTATATAGCAGAATATGTGCATTTAGTTACGAAATAAGAACGTCTTAATTCATCAGAGAAGTGGTTCTTAAAATAGAAGTCGAGCATTTACGCTTGAATTGAAATGTGTTTAATTTAAACAAATTTCCTTCTTAAAATTCAGAGCAAATAAGTGTATAGCCGTGTATACGCTATTAAGATTCAAGTAGACTATAAAATGTATAGTATCTCCTGGGAATAGAACCCATGTTACTTCGTTTGTTACGTTGAAGTACCTAACCATAATTCAACGGTTTACGAATGTAATTTTTTTTTTCAATATTACGAGAATCATTGGCTTACATATTCATGTAGGGTTTTCATAAATTAAGTGTCGCTTTATTGAAAATTATGTAGTGACTAGCGGTCCGCCCCGGCTTCGCCCGTGGTACCTACATTTATTTTATAGCCTATGTTGCTCAGTGAAGATGCGGCTTTCTAATGGTGAAAGAATTTTTGAAATCGGTCCAGTAGTTTATGCGTGAAAACCATACATACAGACCATTCCTCTTTATAATATTAGTATAGATAATATCTAATCTAATACCTTGTTCTTTATACTTTGTACCTAAGATATAATGTTAGAATTTAATTTTAAAATTCTCATATTACTAAAAGCTTTTTTCTATCGAAGGGTAATGACCGCAGACTTTTTAATTCGCACTACAAAATTAAAAATATATTATGTATACGTTAGGAAACTCTAGATTTGTGAATATTTTATTTTGCTGGAAGCATCAAGAAGAAATTGCTTCTAAAAATATTTGAAAATTTAACGCTGTAAGCTAAAGGCTATTTTACTGTGGATGCTATAGAATATACTTTTTTTTGTTAGAGCGAGGAACTGCAACTGGTAAGTGATCACCACAGCTGTCCATGGTACTTTGCAGAGGCAGGATCAAATGAGTTGACGTCGTTTAAATCGTCTTTTGAAATAATTAAATCATTTAATCAAAAGACGTGCTATGTTTACGCAGGTAAATATAATATTTTTAACTATAGATTTTATCGCGATTTTTCATTGTAGATCAGGCAACTGAGCCTAACAGCAATCACCACCGCCCAGAAACATTTGCAGGATAGGATCATATTTTAAAGGGCGTCAATAAAGAACGGAATTAAACAACAATATAGGTAAACAAAGTTTTTTTTTTATGTCAGAGCAAGCAAAGGAGCAGATGGGCCACCTGATGTTAAGTGGTCACCTCCGCCCATAAACACTTGTAACACTAGGAGTGTTACAGGTGCTTTGCCGGCCTTTTATGGACAAATAAGCTCTTTTCTTGAAGGCCCCAATAAATTATAATATTAAAGTTAATACAGAGATTTACATATTATGATATGATAGATCAAATCCCATCTTTTAAAGGACGTCATTAAAGGATGAAATGAAACAAAAGAATTAAAACCAAAGACGTTCAGTTTCTGCACCAATAAATAGAGTATGTTAAGTACATTGGAACGGTTTGGATCGTGGAAAAGTTCGCTGTCGTTAGCGTTTCTTATCCCAGAGGTTCTTTGATTTGAACTTTAGTGTAATGGTTGGGATTTTAAAGGAACAGTTTGTAGCGATTCGTGGAATTGCATATGCTACAAAATAGCGTCTGATATTCCTTGAATATTTTTACAAACGATTACCAATACGAAAGTTTCTTATGCAATCAAGGGTTTTTGGCTGGATGGATTTGATACTTTATCGTATCAAAACGTTTTGCATCTGCATGAAATTTATAATTTGGATAAGCACAGGTACTTGGATAGATGTTTGTTACTTTATCGTAACTAAGCTACGAATATGCGTGAAATTTGTAATTTGCATTAGCAAAAACGTTAATTTTTGCTGAAATACTACTCGAATGAAGCCACCGGAGCTAGTAAGTTATACGAATTATAGCATTTAGTCGCAAAAATATCAACTAAGAAATAAAGGTAGACGATCTGGTTGCTTTATAATACTGATTTGGTCTTATTTTATATTCATACTTACGACAGTCCTACAAGAGTCAAAGACAAAACATACTGCATACATTGTTCATGCCATGTACCAATGTAACATGTATCCTTATAAGATTTCATGAAGTACCTCTTCTCGTGTTAAAATCTGATCAAAGCAGACCACAATATAACTCCTTTGAAAACCGCAGTATCTGCAAAATAAATCCAATACAAAATTATCAATTGACAGTGACAATACAACCGTCGTAAAGTGCTAGAATAGTGTACACAAGCTCTAAAAGCTTTATTGCCTGAATTTTGCAACTACAAATATGTCCTAACTTTGATTCGCTACACATTGTCACGTGGTTACAATGTTAAGACAGATTCAAATGTTACATCTACAATTGAATTTAAATTCAATATGTATTTTATGACAGGTGCTGTGTAATTCAACATAATGTTGGTTTGTGTAATATTGTGTACATTTTGTAGAGCAATTGCAACATTATAAAAGCACTAGATGAATTCAGAATTTGCTAATAAGCTCCTACACATACTATGTAGAACATATTGTATAAATAGGGGTCCGCCCCGGCTTCGCCCGTGGTACATGCTTACGTTTTCTCTCCATTAGAACCATACTCGTACTTCAAGGAATAATACCTATAGGGTCAACCGGGGCAAATGCAACTAAAAAATAACAAGTTTCAAGTTTGATCGGTTGCAGTTATCTCCTTTTATATTTGGTCATTTATTTGACCCATTTAGTGATTTTTGTATTTATTCAAGATTATTTTCAACCAATCAAGCAATACAGTAGTCTTATAAATAACTGGTAGTGAGAATATTTCCTAAAATTGGTAGAAAAAGTTACATTAACCCCTAGTCGGGGGTAAATGCAACTAACTGCCATAGCTCTTCTTCTATTTCATATAAAACAACGAATATAGAATATATTTATGAGATTTCATGTTATTCATAGGATTTTGAACTGGATTACCGTGTAGCAAGGACGAGTTTTCAGGAAAAATCTTATTTTTCTGATTGTGGGGCAAATGCAACTATTTGTTAGAGAATTAGTGTGGGGAATGCAAAAAACTTATTCATCGATATATTTTTATTATTCTATATTATATATATATATACAATAACGTTATCTATACAATAACGTTGCGATCGTAGATGGCGCCGCATTATTTAGAGGAAAAACTCATGTACCTATGTACTTTGATTTACCACTTTAAATCGCAACAAAAAAAAATAACTGTGTACTACCTACTAAGTCAATTTTAGTTTTTGGTCAGAACAAATAATATTCTTTGTGTTAAATATTGTTAAAAACGTAAACCAAACAAAATACGTTTATTAGTTAATCAACCGTTTACTAAAAATTACTTGAACAATCACAGAACTATCCTACCTATCGTTTTTAGTTACTTATATTCTTTAACCACGCTTTATCTAATTTGAATTTTACTTATGAACCCGTCTCTGGGTATAATATCGAAGAAATAATCGATGGTTCTTCTTTAATTAATCATAAAGAAAGTATATTTTGACTACCAAGAAGGATACATAATAAAAATATCGACACTATCACATCACTAGTGTTTTTAGTTTCATACAAAAATATAAGGGGCTATTGTAACTAACCTCACAGTTGCAATAACCCCACAGTGAAATTTTCATGAGGCAATTGTAACTGCATCAATAACACAAAATAGAGTCAACTAACGCACTAAAAATATAAATGAAATAAGCTTAACGGCTTGTGATAATCGTGTCCAATCAAAAACACCTGCAAAAAATCACTCCTAAACAATTTTTTTGTCTGCAAAACTCGACACCTGTTTTTACGCACACCAACTTCAAAATAGCGGTTTGGTGGCATAGGTGGCGATTTATTACAACAACTCTAATAAATTAGTTATGATAACTAGTTGCCATAGCCCCATAGTTGCATTTGCCCCGGTTGACCCTAACAAAAGAATTGACGAAATAGGTTCAGCCGTTCTCGTGTTTTTCGCTAAACGATTCGTTTTTATTTTGTAGATATTATAGAATCCTATAATATAATATTATAGCTTAATCAGGTATTTAAATAACGGCCTGAAGAAAAACCATAGCATCGTAGCAAACGGGAGGGTTCCAAACTAGTTGATAGGACGGATTTTTGAAAAGTTAAATAAATATAAATAATCGTATAGGTATTCTTGAAAATAAAGTATTTGCGCTATTCAGGAATTGAGAATCTTCATGCGTGAAGCATGGTAACATATCGGTTGAAGCCTGTGTATTATTCATCAGAAATGCTATTTTTTAGTTTATTTTCATGTCACTTTGTTATATGATATCGTTCTGATAAATTGAATACGTGGTAGTCGAAAGCAGTACCTACCTATGTCAAAACGTAAAATGTATGCAAATAGACATAATATAGATGATTTACTTAAAAATAAATCATACATAAAAAAACTATTTAAAATGAAATTTAAAATTCAAACGAAATGTTCGTCAATAAAAATATTATAGCAAAGAATTTTGCATTCACAAAAGAGCACATTTTTCTGATTCAGAGAAATATGGACACAATTACGCATCCCGTAAAAAATATACAATTACGATATAGTCATAAAAAATATCTAGCCAGCTATTTAATCGCGATTTACCTAGTTCAATAGAGCGAAGTTTTTAGTATGAAATTTTTATAAAAATAAATATTTAATTACTATTTCGGTTTTTAAAACACGTAATAAATCTTACAATGAAATTTAGCACACATATAGAGGGTAGCTTGGATTAACATATAGGATAGATTTTATCCCGGAAATCCCTCGGGAACGGGAACTATGCTGGTTTTTATTTAGAAACGCGCGCGAAGCCGCGGGCGAAAAGCTAGTATTATAAATGCGAAAGTTTGTGAGGATGTGTATGTATGTGTTTGTTACTCTTTTACGCAAATACTACTGAACCGATTACAATAAAATTAACCACACATATAGAGGGTAACTTGGATTAACACATAGGATAGGCTTTATCTTTTTGCACAGCTAGTATATTTATTTTAACCAGGTTGTAACTCATCTCTTTGATTGGATAATATTTATAAGGCATATAAGACTTTTTTTGTTCGAGGATCTAACTTAAGGATAGGTCCTTATGTTAGTTCTACATATTGGTACAGGTAGGCCTGTACTAACAATGAAAATTAAATAATATAAACCTTTTCTCTTCAAAAATGTTGCAAAACTAAAAGAAAAACATTTGCAGGCATTGCTAGTAACATAAATTGAAAACAAATAATAACACACAATTAAACTAATACAAAATAAATTAGTTTCCCTTATATCCGATATACAATAACCATATAGGTTATAGTTCAAGCTCATATCGTAAAAAGTTAATACTTACGTGTAGTTTTTCAGAGAGCTCGTAAAAACTTTTTTACTAGGCACTTAGTTTAACAGTAAGGTGGGCTATTCTGAATATTTTTATTTTTTCTTCCGCATTGAAGTGTAAGGTTGGATTTTTCATTATTTGTCTCATAAAAGAAGTCAAGGAATTTTATAATTTTTTTTTACAAAAAACTAAACTACCTTTAAATTGTAGGAACTGAAAGGCACTAGCTTTCAAATTAAATAAGATTCATCGAAATCGGTTCATCCAGCCGAAAGTTCTGAGATAACAAACACAAAACAATACTGTCGAATTGAAAACCTTTTTTTGAAGACGGCTGAAAATTTCTAAAGAATTATTATGATGATTAGAGCGAGATTGCCTACTTATTTATAAGTGTGTTAAATTTTCCGTTTTCAACTTTTTCAATGATGCCTTTTTATGGCTTTCAGAGAAAATGAGGAAATATAGAAAATATTTCCTTATGATCGTATTTTTAAACTTGTTATAGAACGATTATAGTAGGTAAAGTAGGATGTACAGAATATTGGAATAAAGTTATCTCTAATCTATACTAATATTATAAATTATACCTACTTAATATTATTATTAAAGCTGAAGAGTTTGTTTTTTGTTTGAACGCGCTAATCTTGGGAACTACTGGTTCGATTTGAAAAATTCTTCCGGTGATAGATAGCCCATTTATCGAGGAAGGCTGTAGCTTATATATAATCACGCTAAGACTAACAGGAGCGTTGCATTGCGGGTAAAAACGCAGGGCACAGCTAGTTAGAGTATATACGTTTGTAATGTTATCAGAATCAATATTTTTAACAAAATACTAAACCGTCATATTTTTGGAACTAGACCGAATTTAAATAGGACAAACTGAAACACATACAGCTTTTTTTAAGGTGGTTGAAAAATGAAGGATGTCATCTGTTTCAGTTGTAGTTTACTTTTAAAATACCTCCCTAATCCAGTATAGACATCAAAGGTCTTATATTATTACCTATTTAATTTGCAAAATAAATATACTCCATTTTCGGATATAAATCCATTCAAATGAAACACTCCGTACATTAAAATGAACAAAACAAAATTCAGAGAAAGTCAATTCGGTAGCAAATAACATAATAAACATTAAAGGCCCCAGTTAAATAATTTATACGAAGGAAATTCGCATCTATTGACATAGAAAGTAAACAAATCCAAACATAATTTTCCCTTGCGCGTAATTTCCTTGCGAAAGCTCGTTAGTAGCTGATGTGAATAAAATTACTGTTGATTCTAATATTGATATCGAACAACCAAAATGTAATGGAACGATAATAGACTTTGGCTATGTTTAGCGCCGAATGTGTTATAGAATATTATATTATTATTTATTCATTTACATCACATAGAACTTACTATAATAATTACTAGCGACCCGCCCCGGCTTCGCACGGGTGCAATGCTGATACTAAATACACTGCAGAAAAACTGTGAACGTTGTATATAAAAACATAGCGGCCCGCTCCGGCTTCGCACGGGTATAAAATAGATAGCCGGGCGGCCGGCCGGTACCGCCGCAAACGCTACGTCCCGCAATTTTTTAATCTGTAATATCTTCGAAAATATTCACTTAAATCATACGGTGTAAAGGGCCATATAGATCTATATTAAATGAACAATGTATTCAAGGCATTTAATTGGTTAAGGATTAATGCTATATTGGTTAAAATCGCATCGAAAATTAGCCATTATTTGTCGTAAAAAGTAAATGACAAAAAAAAGTTATTGTGGGTTATCCATAAGAGATAGACATATACCATCGCGGACTTTTCTGTAGACCTTTTCAATGTGTATAATACTTAGTACATTATTTTGATAAAACTCGTAGGGTTCAGCCTGCGTTTGCAGTGTAAGCGGAATAAATGTAATTTTTTACGACATCACATTAGAAACCTCAAAAATAACAGTACTTCTCCACTATTTAATGGATGTTATTATACATATAAACCTTCCTCTTGAATCACTCTATCTATTAAAAAAAACCGCATCAAAATCCGTTGCGTAGTTTCAAAGATTTAAGCGTACAAAGGGACATAGGGACATAGGGAAATAGGGACAGGGAAATCGACTTTGTTTTATACTATGTAGTGATATACTTTAAAAAACTAAAACACTAAATAATCGTATTGTTATTGATCCTTGATAAGTTTACATAAATATACAGGGTGTCCCACCACACATATAGAGGATAACTTGGATTAACACATAGGGTAGGTTTTATCCCGGAAATGCCACGGGAACGGGAACTATGCGGGCTTTCCTTTGAAAACGCGGGCGAAGCCGCGGGCGGAAATCTTGTAATAATATGATAAGTGTAAAAGTCTGTCTATTTGCTGCGTGATTCTCCTTCACGCCTCCTCAACCAATGAACCGATTTGGATGAAATTTGGCACAGAGATAGCTTTAGAGCTTATTCTTTAAGATATGTAGTGCTTCTGTCATGACGTATGTGTATGTATTTTAATATTTAAGTATACCTACATAGATGAATACAATAAACAGTGAACAAGAGAATTTGCATCTTATTTAATGTGTCAATCAAAAAGCTTACCCAAGGTGATGATTAGTTGATAGACATTATAACACCTATTACCTTGTCATGTGAATATAATAATGTATGCAGGATAACGTTAATTTTAAGGTAAACACAAAATATTTATATAAAGTTTATTATTTCCTAAATGTAAAATTTATAACAATACTTAAGTATTTGTTATCACTGTTATTGTATTACGCAATGAAATACTTTAGAATATAATTAATTAATTGCATATTTAGAAGACAGAAAGTTCAATTTAGAAGACATCTTAAGATTGAAACAAACCTATGTCAAAAACTATTTAAAAAAATACATAATTTAAATAAATATCAGCTACATAGTATTAAACATAGCACGCTTTTTCTGTCCATGTCCTTATGTCAATATGTCCCTATGTAGATATTATATGCTTAAATCTTTAAAACTACGCAACAGATTATGATGCGGTTTTTGGATAGAGTGATTCAAGAGGAAGTTTTAGTATATAATTGGTTATTAAACGACCTTATTAAACATCTGTAAGTGAAGTTTAATCGAAATTATAAATGGCTTCGTCCGAGAGATTAGCAAATGCTATAGTACTTGTAGTAATAATGCGCAGTTTTTTAATAGATAGAGTGATTGAGGAGGAAGTTTTAGTAAATAATTTATTAGGTTTTAAACAACGCGGGCGACGGGCGGTTAACTAGTTACAAAATATAAGAATAAAATTTTACCTTGCAACGTAACAATCCTTTACAATTTAAATATCACCTAGTCACATTGAATCGAATCCTTGTGAAATCAATAAAATAGGCTATTGTTTTTTGTGCTGATTGAAAAGGGCCTAATTGCAAATACCGCACCTTGTACAATCGAGTCACAGTAACTATAAATTTGCGAACAAAACATTGACAACCTATTGGATTCTCCTAATTAACACGCGTCAAATTTCAGGCAGCTATATTTTAATTTCAGTGACAGTTCATTCAATGTATATTGCTTGGAAAGTGAATCTAATATGTTATTTAATAACAAGACATTAAGGAGAGTCATTTGGACTTTTGTTTATGTTTAAGGAAGTTATATCGGCTTAAACTGCCTTTAAAAATAATCAAAATAAGGGCGTGGCGTGGCGTTTTCATCATTTACCACCAGGCGACCAGCTCGATTGCTCGTTCTGAAAAAAGAAAGCACACATAATATACACTATCTTATACCATTATACTAATGTAATATTATGTAACCACTTATAGAAAAATATATTAATTTCATTTCAAATCTAATGTTGGTTATATCAGTCATATTTGTTTCACAATGAACTTATAATATACATACATAGTTCATTTACAGATACACAATTCAATAGTATTTACTAGTAGACTACTACTAAGTAGAGTACTTATGTACTTTGGTCTTTGATGATAAATTAAGGTCAAAGGTCGAAGTTATTTAACATGAAAGTTTCAAATACTTTTGAATAGGAATGACTGTATAAGTTGAGTATTATGGGACATTGAAAATGTTTGATTTAAAATTACATATAATATAATAAGTAAAATATTATTATTTGTGAGTACCATAAAATGAAAATCTGAGTTAAGTTTTGTATATTTAGGAAGTACCTAATAAATTGGAAAATTACCTTTTAATATAAGAAGAAAATTATAATTTATATCTTAAAACAGTGTCATAAATTGCAAAAATTCAAACTCCTTAAATATCCACTTTTTAGATAGAAGTAATGTCACTGTACCTACTAACAAGCTTTACCAAATAAAGTAGAGCTTTTAAGGTAAACTTATTTTCCGTAAAATTATGAAAAGCAATATAAAATTTTAATTTCCCAAATAATAATAAAAATTTGTACGTTAAAAAAGTTATTAAACATTTTTTTATTGTACACAGTTCAAGAAATGCGCGATATAAAATTCGT
>CAJQZN010039092.1:0-58110 GCA_907164685.1 Colias eurytheme | reverse complement strand
TTTCAATATGTAGTTTACATAAATGCGTTTCAAAATATGATGTATGTGATCAGCCTTTCTTAAATAAATATTCAACGGAAATTTAAGTCCACAACAAAACAATACACACTTGTATTTAATATAACAATAAAATAAAATTATTTTATGTATCAACTACCGTGGAAGAACACGTGTAACTGGTGTACTAGTGAAAAAATTTATGCATAAAATTAGACTATTAAAGCGGCAGTTAAGTGACTGGTTTTAAAGTACTTTACAACAAGTTAACAAAATGAGTTTATGGTTACCACCAGATATAGCCCCAATCTGCGCAACTGCACATGCAAATTTGACGCAGTGCTCTCCAACAGGGTTTCTTTATTTGGCTCTAGTGACTCAGCTCTTTGGTAATACTACATATAATAGCTATCCCGAATACAACCAAGATGATGCACAGTTGCGTGAAGAAAACAAAGACACAAATAATGCTGAAGAAGATAATATTAAGAACATTGATGATGGAAATAAGAAATACGATTATATAATTGTTGGAGCGGGTTCCGCGGGCTGTGTACTTGCTAACAGACTATCTGAAGATAATCAAGAGGTGAAACTTTAGTCTTTAAAATATTCATTTAGAACGTTGTTTTTTTTATCTTGCTAGTTATTAAATAACGAATAAGTTAAGTAATATGTTACGATATTCCTTACAGATTTTACTTCTGGAAGCCGGGTTGGAAGAACCAGATGTAACAATGGTGCCAGCCCTTCCAGGATTATTGGCTAATTCCAAGATTGACTGGATGTATAAAACTCAGCCAGAAGAAACTAACTGTTTGTCGCAAAAAGGTCAATCTTGTCCTACATTAAGGTATCCTGTCTTACATAATTCAGTACTAAAGATATAACCATCAAAAGGATATTTAATATGAAAAGATAAGTAGATATATATTACTTATAGCTTATCTAAAAATTTTTTCGTTCAAATTTTCCACCTCCAAACCTATTTAACGACAATAGCAAGCAATTAGCATTATTCATTTACATGATATTGATACCTTTACAGAGGCAAAACAATGGGTGGGTCTAGTGCTGTAAATTATATGGTCTATATGAGAGGTAGTAAGATAGATTATGATAATTGGGCAAAAGATGGTAACGAAGGTTGGAGCTTTGACGAGGTAAGTTTAATATTAAAATTATAAAAACACATTGTAAAATCTGTACTTTTCCTATCAAGAAAAGTGGCAATAGTTTGCCATCAAATAATGAAATTATGTTATGATTATTTTACAGGTGTTACCATACTTTAAAAAATCTGAAAATTATCGATACGCTGAAACCATCGATACCGAATATCATGGAATTGGTGGTCCATTGAACGTTGAAAGATTTTCTTACGTTGATGAAGTATCTGTTATGCTTGTAAACGCTTATAATGAAAAGGGTTTACCAATTATTGATTTGAGTAAAGACAGCAAAGTTGGCGTAGATATAAATCTGTCTACATCTAAAGACGGTAAACGACAATCAGCTAATGTTGCATTTATAAAGCCGATAAGGAATAAGAGAGAGAACTTACAAATAATAACAGATGCATTTGCTACTAAAGTAATTATAGATGAGTATACAAAAATTGCGATTGGAATAGAATATTATAAAAATGGAACATTTCACAAAGTTTTTGCTGAAAAGGAAGTCATAGTAAGTGCTGGTTCAATTAATTCACCAAAATTACTTAAATTATCTGGCATCGGACCGAAAGCGGAACTAGAAAGTCTTAACATTCCCGTTTTAGCCGATTTGAAAGTTGGATATAATTTTCATGATCATGTCACAACTGATGGTCTCACAGTTGCACTATCCAACGAATGTGAAACATTAAAAAATCAAGAAGAATTGCTAAGTGAAATATACAATTATTATGCTCAAAATGAAACTAAAGATGGTCCCTTGTCTACAACATCGATTATTAATAGTGTTGCATTTATAAAGACAAGCTATGAAAAGGAAAATGCACCAGATATTCAAATTCATTGTGATGGTAGAAATGTGGCTGAATATATCGCAGATCCTAGTACTTATATGGCAACAAATGTTTTCCCTTTATCTTTCTATGATGGCATTGCACCTAGACCATTGCTTCTTACTCCAAAAAGTAGAGGTTATATTTTGCTAAATAAGACAGATCCCACATTTGGGGCACCACTGATTTACCCAGGTTACCTTAAAGAGCAAGAAGATATAGATAGATTAGTCGAGGCTATCAGATTCTTATTAGGTTTAGAAGATACAGAAAGTTTCAGGGAATGTGGTGCTAGATATGTTAAAGTACCAGTAGAAGGTTGTACTGATTATGAATGGGGTACATATGAATATTTTGTTTGTATATTAACACACCGTACGGCGACTATTTACCATCCAGTTGGAACTTGTAAAATGGGGCCAGCTGAAGATCCAGACGCTGTTGTAGATCCAAGGCTGAGAGTGTACGGTATCGATAGATTGAGAGTGGTTGATTCTGCTATCATACCCAAAATTGTCAGAGGTAATTTGAATGCCCCAACAATAATGATAGCAGAGAAGGCTAGCGACATGATTAAACAGGACCGTGCTGATTGAAATGTGGAGTAAATACCTAAAAAAGATTTTTAATAATAAATACGTGTTGCTGATTCGATTGTTTTCTTTAATACATCTGTCGCTGAAATTATATTGTAACAAGTACAGAATTATTTTACGATTGAATAATCTGTTCTAGGTCACCTATTACTTACTTTAGTCTTACCAGGCAATCCTCGTGACACTAGACCAGTTTCCTTAATAGCACTATTTGACCTTAATTGTAAAAATCTTACTGGGCACTGTACATTGTTACGTAATATACGATTCACTGAGTTGCTCGTAAATATAGGAAATGGTCGGCTGTTTGTATAGAGATGAGCGAGTAGATTACTTTTTTCACTCCCTCCTTTTCTTTATTTTATTGAACGCCTCGTTAGGATGGCTAGGGTTGTCAATAGTCTTTATTATCGTGGCATACGATTAGTTTTATAATAAATAACAATTTATAAATATATGTATTTGTACTGTGAAATTCATCTAATGCACTAAATATAAGTTGAGTTACAGTAGGACAATTTTTTTTCTGTAATAAAATAACACAACATAAAAGTTTTGTTTCGTTATCTATACTTATAATACGTACACGGTTGACGAGTTTGTTTGTTTGTTGGGTTGAAAGCGCTAATCTCCGGAACTACTAGTAAATGATGATTTGATGGCAATTTAAATGACATAAATGACTGCTCTACTAAATGAGATGAATCTTAATATTCGATGTATACCTAAATTAAAGGTAGTGCCTAATTTGTTAACAAAACCACTACTCCATTCTTCATTACGGATTCAACCAAACAAACTAAGAAGCGAGTGACAACCCTAAAGGAAATAGGGTGCAAAATGAAGAAAGGACCGTCACGAGTTAATTCGGATAAGTACTAGCGATAAGGTCAAATATACCGTGTTAACATACATGTTTATGTATGAAGTGTTATATATGTTGGTGATACGCAATTTTGCAATATTGTACAAGATTATCCAAGGATTTCCGTACATTTCTTCGCGTTTGATCCGACGTGATGCAAAGTATGGGATTACGAATTATGCTTTCGCCTCAAATGTATGTCATGTATCCCAATATTGTGGAGGGGAAAAATGTTTGCGGATATGTTAAACATGGACAAGCTGTAGTTATTTGAAAAGAGATTACGTGTATCCAAATATACTGTGGATAGAGTAGGGCAAACAAACGTTTGTAAGTTGTTATGACGTATCGAAAGAGCTGGAAGATTTCTGTAATCCGTCTGTCATCTTCTTCTTCTCTGAGTAACCAAACGTCTAACCGTTATTCTTTTTAATGCTATTTATTCTACCAGTATTATAAACGAAAAAGTAAATATGTTCTTTTGTAAGGATGCGGGATATTTGTTACTCTTTTACCCAAATCAGCTGACCGAAACTGTATAAAATTTGGACTTGAATTTTATATAGGTCTACAGATATATTATACTTTGGATTAGCACTTTTTACACGAGTATAAAGCGCGTCACACACGGTGAAGTTACTATAATATTTTATCTTAAGATACTGTAATATTTTATATTACAGTATCTTAAGGTATCCGGTATCAGCGTTCTGACCATCATTTTTTTATTTTATCAGCGTTCTGACCAAGAAAAATGATTGTCAAAACGCTGATACCGGATACCGATACTGTAATATAAAATATTACAGTATCTTAAGATAAAATATTATAGTATCTTCACCGTGTGTGACGCGCTTAAGCCGCAGTTTCCAAGTATAGTATAGGTAGCAATTTTTTCACTGTGCTTGGCTTACATGTAATTAGAAGATCCTAGTAGGGTCATATGATTTTTAAAATGTTTTCGGATATTATTCTATAAGGTAATATAATTTTTAAGTCACAAAGTGACGACATTTTGAGATAACTTGGAAAACTGTTAATTAACACATAAAAAACAAGATAATGGGAAAATTTATTCAGACAATTTATTCTTAATGAGGTGATTAATTGAGTTTTTAAACAGGGTGTAATTGTTAACACGTTCGCGGACAGTAACGACCACAGGCGTCTAGACAGCTAAAAGTGATACGACAGTACGTCTGTCGACGTATCAGTTTTTACTTGCATAAAATCAGTACGCCAAACGACGAGCGATTTTTCATACTATCATAAAGAACGGCATGTTGTACTGTCATCACAGGTATAATTACGACTTTTGTACTGTCACTGCATTATTTACAAAAATTCGTCAAAGGAAGGTACTTCCACGCATACATTCATATTTTTTTACCCCTCTCCCCGCGTACACTACGCCCGTGGGCGTCATGTTTGCATACGGTTAGTCGAGTACTGCGCCGCTGCGGTGATCCCGCGTGCCACGTGTGAATTGTTGTTTAGAAATTGAGTATTTTGTTTCCAACGTAATTTAATTGTTTTACTCATACTGGATGTACTAATTCAAGTCTAGTTGCTTATGTAAACAACATAATATTTATGTTGCTATTGTTTGTTGTGAACACGATTTTGTTGAACTAAATTTGTAACGAATATTTTTGCAAATGGCATCTCGAGACTCGTTCGAAAAAGAACAAAAACGTCTTCAAGACCTGTTTGATGCAGCGTCTACCCCTGAATCGAGTCCATACCCATTTGCTGATGATGGTGACTATGAATCTGACGCTGAGTACTTACGACGGTTACGCCTATATCCGTTCTGTCATATCATATGGTTTTTTAACCATGTGTTGTAACACTACGCCCCTGGGCAATGTATGAAAAAAAGTAGTGTCTCAGTAGCTGCAACCTGTAAACCAGTACTGTCCGCGAACGTGTTAAGTGTGCACAAGCGATTATTCCGAAACTATTGCAGATATCAAAAAACTTTAAACTGATATCGAAAGTACTTAACCTAATGAGTAAAATGGCCATAATATATTTTTAAAAATAAAACGAGAAATATCCAAAAATGTTACATTAATTGCTCCCATACATTTTATTTCCCATACATTTTGTATTCATAGCAGATTTTCGAAGTGATGACCTAATTTTGCAATACAATGAGGAGGTCTATTTATAGTTTCTAAATGAACTTCCCTTCAAATTTGCGAAGTAATTAAAGCAGAAAACCAAAACAGAAAGAAAAAGCTAAAATCTTTCATATTAAATGTACATGGGATATTCGTATCTCATACTAAATGTATGGGAGGGTTTCAAGTTAATTTTTTAGATATTTCTCGTTTTATTTTTAAAAAATGATTATGGCCATTTTACTCCTTAGGTTAAGTACTTTCGATATCAGTTTAAAGTTTTTTGATATCTGTAATAATTACGGAATAATCGCCTGTGCACACTTAACGATTACATCCTGTATAATGCTTTTTGCAATGACGTAAATAAGAAAAGTTACAATAATTATATAAATAACTAGCGGTCCGCCCCGGCTTCGCCCGTGGTACATGTTTACGTTTTCTCTACATAAGAACCATCCTCGTTCTTCAAGGAAAATAATAAAAAAAGAATTATCGAAATCGGTTCATCCGTTCTCGAGTTATGCGCTTACCAACACATTTTGCGATTCATTTTTATATATAAGACTAGCGGTCCGCCCCGGCTTCGCCCGTGGTACATATTTACGTTTTCTCTACATAAAAACCATCCTCGTACTTCAAGGAATATAATAAAAAAAGAATTATCGAAATCGGTTCAGCCGTTCTCGAGTTATGCGCTTACCAACACATTTTGCGATTCATTTTTATATATAAGAAGATAATTGTATGTGTGTGTGGTATAAAACCTTCGTAATGGATGATCCTATTTAAATATGTTATTTTAATCTCTATCTTAAAATATACTCATGATTTTTTGTTTAAATGAATTCCAATCTTGAATTGAACTAGGTTTTCACTGAAGGTATCATAATATAATCATAAGGTATTGTATATTTTAAAAGCATATAGAATTTCTAATTATCGGTAAACTTATTGATATAAAGTTTTCTAAATACTTGTTGTGTGCTAGTTTTTGAGAACTACAATTAAATTTAAAATGTTGGCAGCACTGGAAGTCATAAATTCTGATGCTGCGGTGATGTTGGTAGGGATTCGCTGCCCAAACCGAGGTTTGTGTGTATGGGCCTAGGCTTAAAATCAAAGTACTGAGTGTGGCCTTTTATGTATGTGTTGGTACTATCATAACTTACACTGTGGTTAATCTTAATGTTTAGCCTGTTCTAGTACCCGATTCCTTATGATTGAAAATGAAAACATTGACCACTGATTTAGCTTCTAAAATTGTACAAGCAAATATTCAAATGTGTAATAATTATTCATCTATTATTTTCGTTGATCATAACGCATAGACACATTACTTATTTTACCCTTGGTTCAGAGAGCAGTTTGTACAGAGAAAAGTCGGCAAAAAACTCTGTGGTTGTTTTTCTCAAATTGCAAATGTTTTTGTTTTAAAATGACTTGCGTTGAGATTTAAATTTGCATACAAACACAACATTTGAAATTTTCATCTTATAATATATAGAAATGAATCGTAAAATGTGTTGGTAAGCGCATAACTCGAGAACGGCTGACCCAATTTCGTTAGTTCCATTTTTATAATATTCCTTGAAGTACGAGTGTATGTAGGTACTTCAGGCGAAGCCGGGGCGGACTGCTAGTACAAAATAATAAGGATTACACCCAGTACTTTGGTATAAGACGTGACGTGTTATTGCTGTTATATATATTTTAATGTTATTAGCATTCTTTACATTATTAGATGTATTCGTTCTCATTTTACTTAAACAAGTTCTTTTGTAAACTAAGGTAAAGAAATCACTGAAAAACGTGGCGTGTCGAAGAAAATCCATAAATTAGGGGTTTGAAATCTAATTAATATTGCCCTTTCAACGCTCATCGGAAGTTTAACTAAAGTTTTGTTAAGGCTTTAATTTGAGATTCAGTTAAGTCGTTTACTTAGGATTATTATTTTTCTAAAGGTAAGGAAAATTAACATCCGTAAGACAATACTTTTAGCTTAGTTAAAATTTAGAAGATCATTTCCTTATTACATTTAGATTATTTTTACACGAATATTTAAAATGGCAATAACTGATATAAACCCAAATATGTTTTGAAGTGAAACTCTTTTAGGCGCGTTGAGAGCAAAATTTCAAGGTCGCGTCATGGCGATACCGTAACGTAATGAATTAAGGCGACGATTTTGTTATCTTTGAATCTTGCTAAAGAAGTTTCATTTCTGACACATGTGCTTGGCACACCCACTCTTTTTTGCGATTGACGATCATTTACATGACGATTGCGTCATGTTCTATTTATCGCAAAATGATACATTTATGAGTTCATAGATATCACGATTATCGAATAAAACTAAACATACATAATGCTTTATTAAAATTTAAGTTAAAAAATATTTAGTAAGTATTAAAATTTGGAATCATTACAAAAAAATAACATAAATTTTGATATTTTTTTTTACTAATTGGTTCTTTTTATTTCTACATAATATTATCTTTATACGGCCTTACTAATAAAAAGTTAAACATGGATAAATTTCTACCATTTTCTACCATAGCTGTGTCCTGCTCTTGCTCACATGAAACGTCAATCATAAAAACAAGACAGGTTATTGAAATAACTAATCCATTGCAAAGCGAATGGGTAACATTTTATTAGTAAGACCGATAATCTATATATCTACAAGGTGTAATTAAAATGACTCTACATTGTATTTTGTCATAAAACATTATTTAGAATGGTTAATACTCATATCATTACATATCCCGACTCAAAATACGTTTTCGATATAAAATATGAAAAAGTTTTTACAGTAAAAATCTTTCAATGCACCTAAAATGTCTGGGATGTGAACTCGAATAGTACTCTATTAGAGCGTAAAATATTTCGCAAAATATTGTTTGTGTACCTTCAGTGCTTCTGTGGTGTGAATTATAAGTTTCAGCGATATTTTAATGGTAAAAAAATTAATAATATTCATACGTAATACTTATATTTATCTTGAGGATATTTTAAAAGAGAAGTTATTCACTATTTTAATTACCTTTCATATTATAGGTTTTAAAATTTTAATATTGAACGCAGGTAACTATTTATTTCGATTTTCTTTTTTATCTTATAAGAAAAAAATCGTATTTAATAGAACACAAAATATTAAGAATGAGATTTTATTCAAATGACCAATTAATTTTATAGTATTTCACGCTATTTATAAATGTGCGTACATCTTGTTCATGGCTCTATATAATGTTGTACAGTATTTGAACATTAAGATAAAACTAGCTGTAAACTTTTAATTACGCTCCTAAATTTTCATGGGGCTTTCTAAAGCCTTATTATATTTTGCAGTTAACGAACATATGCCACATGATGCTCTTCATCATCATCATCATCATTTTCAGCCCACACTTGTCCACTGCTGGACATAGGCCTCAGTCATGGCACGCCACTGAGCCCGGTCGTTTGCTCGTTGTCGCCAGTTTTACCAGCAACCCTGCGGATGTCGTCACTCCACCGTGTAGCAGGGCGTCCTACGCTACGTTTGCCGAGCCGCGGTCTCCACTCTAAGACATGTGTGCCCCAGCGGTTGTCCGTTCTGCGGCACATATGACCGGCCCACTGCCACTTCAGCTTGCTTATTTGTTGAGCTATGTCGGTAACTTTCGTTCTCTGGCGAATAACGGATGATGATGATGCTCTTATCTTTACGGAAATACTAATCCACAACCATTGGTGGTTTGAAAAGTAAAATAGGTTATTTAAAAGTTCAATAAATCGCGTTTCGCTTATGCCAAGGAAGCCATTTTAGATTCTGGTCAGTAACGCGTCCGATACAGTGGAGTAACACTCACGCTAGTCGGGAATAAAATATTTTTCGAGCGGGAATACTCACAAATCATGCAATGGATTAGATTATTTATACCCGCAGGGCAATCTTTGGATTTATTTTGTTTAAAATTGTATGCGCTAAAGCGGTTTAGTGAACGCGGGGAATATTTATTGTGAAGTTGAGTCTTTCTTTTATAGAGTTGGGCAATTACATAGTTGATTGGTTTCTAGTTTGTCTTCTTATAGATTTATTGTTTTTAAACGTAGTTATGTACATGTATTAAATATTGTACACGGTTTTATACATTTAGTATATAGAATAAGTATTTGGTGACTCGATAAGAGCAAAGGTTTATGACCGTAATTTATTGTTTGAAGGTTGATTTTTTTAGATTTTGTTTAAATTCGACGACGCGGTTGTCGCAGTGGTAAAGTAACTGCCTACTGAGCCGACGGTCCCGGGTTCGATCCCCGGTCAGGGCAAATATTTGTGTGATGAACTCAATTATTTGTTCTTGGGTCTGGGTGTTATCTATATAATATGTATTTATTAAATATTATATTTATCGTCGCCTAGTAGGTACCCACAACACAAGCCTTAATTGAGCTTACTGTGGGACTAGATCGATTTGTGTAATAATGTCCTATAATATTTATTATATTTATTATAATTATAATATTATCTAATAAAAATATGTGCTTGCTAAAGACTGTGTGTCATGAATATTTTTAAACATTTTTTTGTACTTTTCAAATGATAATAAAACTACTGAATAGTGAATATGCTCTATCACAGATTAATAATGAAACAGAGCACCTTTGCGTACAGACTACATAATACACAGACCTGCAAACTTAAAAGCCACTAATAAAAACGGAGTGCTTTAAGTATTCACTATTCTTCATAGTAAGTGCATTATATATTCCAGACATGACGTACTCGGGTTTGTCCACATCAATAAAGGCGCTGAAGGGAAATGTCGATATGTGTATAATTTACAGTATGTACAGTCTGGCAAAAAATTACATGAAAGTATTACAGATTTGCTATGGCAATTTCATTCAGCTTTTGTGGCTGAAAATGTTTGATGGAATATGTGTTTTAACACGAAAAACAAAAAATAAAAAAATATTAATAAATAATGAAACTTATTATTGTTGAAATTATTTCAGTAATTTCTGATCTTATATTATACAAAGAAAGAATTTACCTGCCTTACTCTTATCACTTAGGGGTGAAAAATAGATGTTGGATTCTTACCCGATATGCACAGAAAATTACATTAGAATCGGTCCAGCCGTTTTGGAGGAGTATGGTAACTAACATTGTGACACGGAAATTTTGTATATTAGAAGATATTAATGGCTATACGTCGCAACTTTCTTTGAAAGGAATTCTCACATACGATCTCATTATCGACATGGTTTTATTATTATATTATTATATCCCTTTGAAGCTATTTCAGTAAAATAAAATGTTCTATCCAATACAAATTGATACTTTGAACCTTTTTTAAACGCAAATATCCTTACAGTATGCAAAATATATTATTGACTTCATAGAGTTATTTCATATCGAGAGCTTTGTACTCAAATGAATAAATTTAAATTATATTTCTCGTTGTGATGTATTTTTTAGACTCTTTGCTGTTGCTAGATCGTTGAACTATTATATTATTATTTTTGTAATTATTGTACCTGTGTGTTTTCCAAATGAATAAATAAATAAACTCTCTAGACTCTAGAATTTCGTAAATTCTTATTGCTGATCTCAATCAACTATACCTAACATACTAAATTCGAAATAAAATTTAAGTTTAATCCCTTATCGAGTATGGATGAATTTTGATAAATTTAGGTTGTATTTTTTTCCATTATATTAATAAATAGTATTTATATTAATAATAGTTATTTATTCCATTATATAATAAATTTATATTTTAATATAATTGTTTCTTCTGTTTTGCTTTACAATAAATTAATATAAAAAATAACAAGAATTACATGTTACCAATGTCACGAGCGCACATTTAGTCACTTTACTTCAGCACCCGTTGGAAATAATCCTTCCTACTAATATAATAAATGCGAAAGTTTGTGAGGATGGATGTATGTGTATGTATGTATGTTTGTTACTCTTTCCCGCAAATACTACTGAACCGATTACAATGAAATTTAGCACACAAGGTAATTTTTATTAATACATAGAATGCTATGTGCTTTGCTATGGTTTTATCCCGGAAATCCCACAGGAACGGGTTTTTCTTTGAAAACGCTGGCGAAGCCGCCGATGGAACGACAGTATCATGTATTTATTATAGTTATAGTTCAGTATAAACAAAGTAAATGGAGCTATGTGCTAAGATTATAAAAAAATAATTTATCTTTGCACCAAATATCATACATATTTAATCCGCTTTTACGTAAAGAGTAACAAACATCTATCCCTCCAAGTTACCTTCAAAACAAGAGCGTTTCGATTTATGTTCCAAGAATTTTAAATTCTTTCAAATATACTGAGAACAACTTGTCTACAAGAAAACCTGTGAATAAAGTAGCAGTAAAGAATTTAAATAAACGAAGATCATTTATTTCTCTGCAGCGGTTTCTTTGAAATTAACATGGGACTGTGGTCTAAGAAAGAAGACTTGAGGGAATATAAGTAGTTGTTTATATTTTAATCTTCGTCCGTCTGAGTTCTATACAGCTGCTATAGTATTGTCAATCATGGTCTTAATATAAAAATGAATCCCAAAATGTGTTGGTAAGCGCATAACTTGAGAACGGCTGAACTGATTTCGTTAATTCTTTTTTTATTATATTCCTTGAAGTACGAGGCTGGTTCTTACGTAGAGAAAACGTTAATATGTACCACGGGCGAAGCCGGGGCGGACTGCTAGTGGTCTTATAAAAATGGGAAATAATTTCATCGGCATGCTTATTTACATAATATGAGCCCACCAATTATACATTAATGTACACTTTACAATGTATTTAAGCATTGATTTCGCATTTCTCTATAAAGAAAAGACATAAGTATAGAACAACTATTTAACAGGTTTCATACAAAAACAATAATTGCTTTATAGTAGGTACACTAGTAAGTTTAATTCAAAATTTTGAATAAATAAATTAGTACCTAGCCCGCATTCCAAAGAATGAAAACATACTATGCCTTAATCCAATAATCAAAGTCCAGTCTCAAGTCTCAAGTTTAATGTCTTGATATTACTAGTTGAGAACAATACCAGGCTTACCATGATGTATTAAAGCAGCATTAATTCCAGTGTAGAAAAATGACAGAGCTAAAAATATACAAGTCGTATAGCGCCATCACTTTCCAACACTGTACTTAATACTGCTCTTTTTTTAATAGTTCTTTTCAGATAAATATTGATGTAAATGGCGAAAGGAACTAAATGTCGTTTTAAAGCAGTATTAATTCCAGTGTGGATTGACAGAGCTTTATAGTTCATCTAGCGCCTCCTCTTCATCTTACTGGAATTAATACTCCTTTAAGACATCATATTGTTAACCCCGTTTCTACAGATAGAATCCTTAGTATAAATAGTTCCTTGCTGAAAAATATTGATACAAATGATGAAAGGAACTAAATACCAAGCGTCGGTGATAATGTAAAATTCAGTGGCTATTATAAGTTGCACCCAGAGGCGCTATCCATCTCAATAATTGGGCGCCTGTCCGTTAGCGAGTACGATATATCAGCAGGAACTTTTTCTGCGCTTGAAATAAATGGTTTACAATTCGAAAACTTAGTGTGGTTAGGTTTACGTTGAAGTTCGTTTGAGGTATTCCTTATAATCTATACTAATACTATAAAACTTAAGGCCGTGTAAGCACTGCGGATATTTTCCGCGCGGAATTTTATCCGCAGTGCGTTTTGACCGTGGAATAAAACTTGCGCGGATTTTATTGCGGCTTAAGATTTGTTTGTTTTAACACGCTAATCTCGGGAACTACTGGTCCGTTTTGAAAAATTCTTTCGGTGTTAGATAGTTTATTTATCGAGGTATGCTAGGTATATCATCGCGCTAAGACCAACAGGAGCGGAGCACTGCGGGTGAAACCGCGGAGCACAGCTAGTGTATTTATATTTCCTAGAAGCTGTAAGCGTTGTTGGTTGGTCTCATGTTTTGATACACACTTGAACAACTGTTTTTCTGTGAATAAACCTATGTATTCACTAATGGATGGAGCCATCCATCTTCAGAAACTTTTAGGTTTATAATATTTTTAGGATAGACATCTATTACACACTGTGTAAAAGATATTCATCATTCAACATAATATTATAAAATTGTACTCCTGTATGAACTTTAATATATTTTATAACTAGCTTTTCACCCGCGGGTTCGCCTACTTTGACTAAAACCTAATAAATTATATGCTTAAACCTTCCTCTTGAATCACTCTATCTATTATAAAAACTCATCACAATCCGTTGCGTAGTTTTAAAGATTTATTTATTTTTTAGCGTGACAAACAAGACACAGGGATAATATAGGGACTTTGTACTATGCAGTGATAAGATATTATTACATATTTCTATGGGATTAAAAGTATAAAATACTTAAAAACATATTTATTTCTGTATAACAAAGCAACGGAATTGCTTTTATATTTTGAGCGCCAAAAATAGTTTCATTTTACAACCGGGTGTTGTGGTAATAGAAAAATTCCTTTAAACTATGACTATTCTTCAAAATTCAATCGCACATAGCAAACGTAAAGCTATGAATGGTTGCAATGGATTGTGTCAAAGATTAGGCTTTGGTTGTAGTGGGATGAACATATATGATCTTTAAGGTATACTTTAACTTGCTATAGGTTAGACTGAGCTTAGTAACTATTATAATATACATGTAATTTTATTATGAAAGAAAGAAACTTTTTATTAAACTATGAATATATGGGGAAAATGTACATGTAAAATTTTGAAAGAATCGAGTTTAGGCCGTTCAATGAAATAAAATACATTTCTAATTTAAGTATTAAAATATACGTTATATTACAACTTTTGATGTATGGGCGTATGTTTATGTATGTATCTATGTATGTACCTACATACCTATGTACAGTAATGGAAAAAGGCAAAAGCCAAAATATGTTACATATTACACAATTATAAAAATTATAATACAAAAATATAACGTAGATACTATTTAATATAATATCCAGTCTACGTTATAAATCAAATAACTTTACAATAATATAACACACAGTTAAATAAGTTTCCCAGTTGCAGTTTCCCGAATTCACATTTTATCAGTCCATAAACCAACATAAACGCGAATAAATCAAAACTTTTGTCGCATCTACCAAATAATCTATGACACGGCAATAGTTGTAGAACAAGTGTATATCGTTTTCTGAATACGGCCGTGAAATTGCGTTCTCGACGGAATATTATGCAAGATGATTTATTTCAGCGCAGTCTTTGTTCAACATTTTATTTAATATTTAAACTGCATTGTCTGGAATGTTCTGGAGTTTTATGGACGTGTTAAGTGCGATTTGGTTCAGTGGTATACGTGTGGTATGGTAGCAGTATTAAAATTCGATTTCGAATTTATGTGAATGTATTGTAGGTATTTTGTTGTAATGTATTTATGTGTATATTAATGAAATAAACAGTTAAAATCACGATATCAAAAAAGGACAAAAAGTCGTATCAAAGTGATGAATGGTATTTTAAGTAAGGCTCTAGTTTTTTTTTATGAAAATATTTGAAAAAAAAAATATTTTACGTCTATTATTCCTAAACGAGACGAGAGCGTCTATCCAAGGTTGTATGCAACGACGTCATGTTATATATTCACAATGAATAAGTTACAGATATGACAAGTCTTGTCAAATTAACACGTGGGAACTCATTAATTGTATCCCTACAAAGGTAAAAATAAATTGCACACAAAAAAACAAAAACTCCCGAACAAAATTCGACATAAATTAAATTTATTCAATAGTTAAAAACTAGAAACAAAATTGCAATCTAAACCGTCGCGTACCTCGTTCACTCGATGACATATGTCAGAGACAGATTGACATATCCAACGGCATTGCAATCGAAAAAGTATTGTTCGTTGGTAATTTGTTTTCTTTTATCAATCGTTAATTGACTGTATTGAAATATGGTCGCATGCTCGCGAAATTCGACCTTGTTAGTGAAGAAATAAGCTAGAGTTTACGTTGACTCTACATTAGACTAATCTGAATTTAAATACGAAAATAGACTTAAGACAAATATGTATACGTGGAGAGACACATGCATATATTATGAATGTTTTCATGGGTTGTCAATCAATGGTTTATTGTCGTAATATAATATTTTTACTTGAATTATGGTGCATAAAAAAACCGTTTAAAACTGCTCTTGTAATATTATTCAATGGATCTTCTGCATCTTAATATATTGACATACCTACTAGCACAGTTTTTGGATAAAAATAAACACAAAAATTCAAGAGTTACACAAGATGTACTGAATAATAATATAGCTCTATGTATGTAAGTGTTTCTGTAACGAGTTCAAAACTAATGCAATTTTTTACGAAAAATTATAGATATTTGATAATATTGATATTACACCAACCGATTTCTAAAATTCATGCATAATAATTGTATAGTTTATACGTGCTTTTTGAGTGCTATCCGATTATCCTATCCTACTAATAATATTATAAATGCGAAAGTTTGGGATGGGTGTATATGTATGTTAAGAGTAACACTCTTTCACGCAAAACTTCTGAACCGATTATAGTTGGGTCGGCTAAGATCGGACGCATTTGCCGAAAATTTTATACGTACTGTATTTTTTATTTTATTTCTCATGATTCGATGTCGTTTTTCTGTTGCGGTCAACTGTAAATTGATGACAAAAAAATATTGTTTAACCCCTAATTTTTTGGTTTGCGTAGATGCTATCTAGATGCTATCTATCTAAGCAAATTTAGAGCCTAAAAAGTAGACTTTTTTCGACTTACCATAGTGAAGAAAATAACAGTTCGACCGAAGATCGGACTATGTAGTATCTTCACTTCTATGCGTTTAATAATAAAGTTCACATTAGGAAAACATCTGGACTTACGTCCATACATTGAGCATCAATGATTGGGTCAGGAAATTCCTCAAAAAATTTGACTAAGAAGTTTTGCCTGGCCGGCCGCAAAGTGAAGAGAGGGGCAGAACAAAATGGCGGATCTAGTAGTGTTGGCAGCAGTAGAGAATATTGCCTAGTTTGCAAGTTATTCAATGCATCCGATCTTATAGACTAGATACAGTAGATAACACGATATAGTAGATAATTTTTGAAACAAAAAAAAATCGCAGTCGGATGAAACCCATTAGAGAAGGAGGGGAATATGATAAAAATGTAAGGAAAAATAAATTACGGTCAATCCGAGTTCGGGAAGCGGGAGGGGGGAGCTTTTAAGAGAAAAAAAATGGTTTCTCTCGATTTCCGACAAAACTACAAGTCCTATAGAAAAAAGTTCAATGGCAAAGTTGTAGGTAATTAAAAGTTCTACAACTTTTGTATTCACAATTTTTCACATAACCTCAAAATTTAGGTGAAAAATTCAAAAAACCAAGTTTTTGGTCTTTTATTTTTATCTACTTCAAAATTTATTTTTTTTCTACGAAATTTGGTGGAAACTTACTTTATTATGTCCCAAATACACTGTAATTTATTTGATTGAAAATATTTATTTTTTCGCCTTATTTTGAATGAATACCAAAAAAACAACCTAATTTTCAATCGAAAAGTCACCCGTCAAAATATCAGCTTTTTTCAAAAACTTGGGGTGCCTTTTATTCATTGAAATCTCTACTTTCATATGGTGTAAAAAAAATAAACATCACCATAGTAAATGTTCTCAGGAAATGCATACAAACAGTGTGAAAATTAGCTTTTACTAAATCAGGCATACTTCTCGAACTACCTGAAATGTTTTTATCGACATCATTTTGCTTTTGAATATGCTCTAAAATATTAAACTTAGAACAGATAATTATTTTTCTTTTGAAATATTACCGAAAAGCCGATACAAGAGAAGATATAGAGTTCAAGAAGTGTGCCTGATTTAGTAAAAGCTCATTATTACACTGTTTGTATGCACTTCCTGAGAACATTTACTATAGTGGTGTTTATTTTTTTTTACACCATATGAAAGAAGAGATTTCAATAAATAAAAGGCACCCCAATTTTTTGAAAAAAGCTGATATTTTGACGGGTGACTTTTCGATTGAAAATTAGGTTGTTTTTTTGGTATTAATTCAAAATAAGGCGAAAAAATAAATATTTTCAATCAAATAAATTACAGTGTATTTGGGACATAATCAAGTAAGTTTCCACCAAATTTCGTAGAAAAAAAAAATAAATTTTGAAGTAGATAAAAATAAAAGACCAAAAACTTGGTTTTTTGAATTTTTCACCTAAATTTTTAGGTTATGTGAAAAAATTGTGAATACAAAAGTTGTAGAACTTTTAAGTACCTACAACTTTGCCATTGAACTTATTTCTATAGGACTTGTAGTTTTGTCGGAAATCAGGAGAAACCATTTTTTTCTCTTAAAAGCTCCCCCCTCCCACTTCCCGAACTCGGATTGACCGTAATTTATTTTTCCTTATATTTTCATCATATTCCCCTCCTTTTCTAATGGGTTTCATCCGACTGCGATTTTTTTTATCTTTTCATTATTTTTAAAGGCTTCTACCCCAGTCTATTATGTCACATCCGATCTTAGGCGACCCAACCTTACAATGAAATTTAACATACATATAGAGGGTTACTTGGATTAACGCATATGGTAGGTTCGATCTCGGAAATCTCACGGGAACGGGAACTATGCGGGTTTTTCTTTGAAAACGCGGGCATAGCCGCGGGCAGAAAGCTAGTAATCTATATTGCTTGATAATGCTAGACGAAAAATAATTATGCAGGGATAAAACTGCTCATAATAATTATTGACATACTTTCTGCTTCTAAAATTACCTCGGGGAGAGAAGCCTAACAGAGTTATGTCACGCCTGGTAAATATCTGAATATGGGTCAAGTATATGACATAATATTCTGGTGTAAAATTGTAGAGTTAGTTTAAATTTGCTTAATAAAAGCAAATATACAAGCATCCTTTCTTAATTTAGTAGACGTGGAAGCTGAAAAAAAAAAGTATTATAGGTCAGTAGAATATAAAGTATCCATGTTAGGAAACATTTCATTGTTTTGTAATTTAAGTATTAATTTTTGATTAGCGATATACGTACATATTTTGCGTCTGTAGTTTATATTTTATTTATTTATTTATTTTATTTTGTTTATTTATTATAAGGTACCTTACAGCTAGTGATACAATTTTTGAGATGAATAAATACTAAGCTACGCCAATTAAAAGGTACACCAATAGGTAGTAAAAATAATATACGTATGTGAACAAATACTAGTATAAGAATTTTACAAATGATAAGAGAAAAGATTTTAATTTTTTGTAGGTATAAGTAAGCATTGATCAAGCCCAAATAAGTATTTATAAAGTAAGGAAATGTTTTAAATATCTTCGAATTCAAATAAATTAAAACCAATTTAATGTAAAATTAAGTAAGACCTGGTAAGTAAAAGTTTTAGTTGTAAAAAAATTTTTTACAAACAGAAAATCTTCTAAAATTGTACAAGTTTTTTACAAACAGAAAATCTTCCTGTAAATGATAAAAAAATTCACAGCATTACAACAAATCACTCTATATGAAAAAGGACATCCCAAGTCGTCCCTCACAATTGACCAAATCAATAGTAAAATATAAAAAAAAAACACTGCCAAATAAAACAACATATTCGTGTACAAATCGGAATTCCCAAAGACGGTTGTGACACTCGCCCGACAAGAGGTAATTCCTTCTTGCATACCTCGACTTCCTTTGTGGTTTAGAACGGCTATACAACGTGAAAATATCGCAACTTGTGTTGTACAGTGTACATGTCTTGCATGCTTTTGCTGATACATTTAGAATGGAATAATTTGGTTTGTTCCTTGTTTTAATTATTATGGTGTTATATAGAGGTACAGTTTTTTTTTGTAAAGTAAACGCTTATCAAATAATTATAATATGATTATGTTAATAAAGTTTAGATTCTTAATGTTATGTTAATTACCTATGTTCTTTCAATATCATTCAGAGAACGGCTACACACCTATCCATGTAATTTCTAGAAATTAAAGTTTCGTTTTTATCCGTCTACACCAAAAGTACGTTATGTAAGTACTATGTTTTAGCAAATAAATATTATTTAATTATTGTCTACATATTATTTTTGTTATGATCCGTAACTTCTGATTTTATCATTAAACGTTGCTATATTTCGGCATTCAAAAACATATCTTTAAATTGTAATAATAGACAGCTTTAAACCGATATTAAGCGTTGGAAGCAAAACTGTGAAAAATCAATTGGTAGAACGTTTAAATGTGTGAGGTTTAATTAAGTCTGCACAGGAAGAGGAAACCTTTGTGCCAAAGTACAGTGGAAGCTTCGTTTAAAATTATCTACTGCTATACGATCAATATAAGGTACAGTACTTATGTATTGAAGATTATAGCCTACTCTTTGACTAAGGTTTAATAGAGATAAGGTATAGTATTGATGTATTAAATAATATAGACTGCTCTATGACTATGGGTTTATATTAGAGAGAACTTTACCTCTTAATGGGAAATGAACAATATAGTTAAGAATTTTCTTTAATGTTATTACGTTTTGGACTTCAATCTAATTAAAATTGTTACTGTTTCCAATGTTGAAGTGATTGTAACAAAACAATTTTTATGATCTTGACAGTATTATTAGAAATGTACATGTAGAGACAAACAGAAACCTACAAAATGTCTACTATTTTCTTGTAAAATTAAACCCTACCTACTACTATCATAAATGCGAAATTTTGAGTATGGATGTATGGAATGAATGAATGAATACTCTTTAATGTACATACACAAAAATACAGTTTGTTACATGGTTGAGATAGCTTAATAAAGATGTAACAAAGAGCGTCGCTATCACTCGTGAGCGATGAGCGTATGGATGTTTGTTACTCTTTCACGCAAACATACTACTGAAGCGATTACAATGAAATTTGGTATGTAGGTAGCTGAAGACCCAGAATACGATTCAGACTGTTCATCGGAAATCCCACAGCAACAGGAACTATGAGGGGTTTTTCTTTGTAAGCGCCTGCGGGGAATCTAGTTACATATCTTATATTTTGTAAGCCCATACAAGGATGCATTGAACAAACTGGAAACACAATCAAATCCATCTAAGGTACGAAGATCATCATCATTAGTCTATATAAATGAATTATGAAGTAAACTGTCCTCAACGAATTAATTAAACTTAAACTGTTACAGTTAAAGGATCCTCTGATACTCTACCGGTTAAGCCTTCAGGCGTATAATAATAATTTCACTTGCTTGGTTAAATTATAACCAACGCTCGAATTTAATAAGGAAATGAAATTTACAAATTAAAGTGGTTTCTATTTATGTGGACAGTCGAGTTTTATGATCTTAAGGAATAAGGAAATTAATAATTTAATTGTTTAATTAGATTGAATTTGATTGTCAGTAGCAACTATATATTATGTTTTATGAGAGTTTTTGTTAAGCATGATAAGTATTACAATATATTATGAAAACGTATGAGAAAAAATCTATGCCAAATAGCAGAAAATAGAGTTACAATTCTATGTAATAACCATTTAATCAAGTATAATAATTAAAAATTGTTTCGACATTAAGTATACTAATTAGCGAACACTTTGTTTTAAACAATTATTAAATTACGTAGTATAAATAAAAATAAAAACGAGTCTCAAATCTTGTAAAGGCACTATGTTAGTTAGCGAATAATTTGTTTTAAATTATGATTTCATTTATGCTGCATAAAAAAATAAAAAAACTTTACGTGTGACTCTCAACCTTGTAAAATATAACAAATACGCAATAATTGTATTTATCATAACGACAAATGGTAACAGCATGCATTTTCTAAGCCATTAGTTACAAAGTCAAGCTGTTAAGCTTTCAGCAGAAAATTTTCTATAGTATTGAATTGAATGCCACGTTCAATAGAAATACGTGACTAGCTACGAATATTGAGGATTTTGCGTTTTGTTTTTATATTAATATGTATTTTATTTGATAAACTGTTTGTCTTTATATTTGATAGTATCAGAGAAATATCCCAATGACCAAGGTATGGTATAAAATCACGTATATTTCCAAGTAGCCTTTTTCTTTTGCAATTATAATACGTTCATCTTGGTCGAATTTAAAGAAACGTTAGCAACGAGGTTTAACTTTAATTCTCAAAAACATTTATTAGGGTTTCAGTTAGCAATTCACGGAAGCTTTATCGACTTAATTGCTGTGAATAAAACAGAAATGCATCCCTACATTACATATTATAATAATTATTAATAAGAATTTTTATAAAACTTTTATGAGATAAGAAGAAATCTATGAGAATCAGCTTTATGCATTTTTGCATCAAACCTTTAATTTTTAAGCGCATCTTGATCATAATAAAATAGGTATTTTAAGTTCTTTAATATTAGTTTTGGCCATCTCTGTCGTATCCAACTTACATTGAATAATAAGAGAACTAGCCTGAAATTGTAACTGCAATAAATCAACTTGATACTAAAAAATTAATCTAAAACTTTGTCCTATAGAATTTAAAGTGCTTAATTTAAATATATTTTATTTTATTTCTTACAATAATATTATGATAACATTCCAAATATGGTCAATCGATTAAGACTGGACTACTCTCTATTCTCTTTGCGTTCGTTTTTTTTAATAAAACGACGCATAGCCAATCCACGATGCTAAATAATCAAAATATATCATAATATTTTATAATACATACATACTAATAGATAATAAAAATTACGATAGTAACTGCTCTTAACACAGAACGAATTTTGATCAAATTTGGTACAGAATAGATCTTGGTCAAAGACATAAACTTTTTTAATTTGACCCATATCTATCCAACCTATGTCTAAATCACCAAAAAACAAGTTGACCAAGATTAATTACGTTTCCGAATTATAATCAAACGGCTAAATTACAACCAATTTATTTCATTAAATACATCGAGCCTCTACAAAGTCTAGCCCTCAGGTAAAACCTTTTTGGAACAATTAACGCGTCGGTTGAACCAAAGGAATTAGGGTTTTATGTTACGTGGAATAAATTCTGTTCAATTATTGAAATTGTTAGAATAGTAGAATGAACTGGTGTTAAGTAAGGTGTTGGATAGTTTTTGGAAGAAAATACGGTGTTCTCTGTTTGCTATTTGATGAGCATTTTTAAAGACAAATCATGAGTTATTTTAACAAATAATTAATTAAAATTACCTAAACTATAATATGACGAGCTTTGATAAAATTTAGTCGTCCGTCATTTAGTAAGAGTTGTAAGAATTTTACGAACATTATAAACGGCGTTGAATACCAAAGTTAGGTCTTTTATAAAAAGAAGACAACTAATAATAAATGTAAGTAATGACGAACGTGAATTTTATCTAAAATCATCACCAATAAATATTTAAACGATAGGTTCAATTCTTACCCAGACTTAAACACAGTTTAAACAATAGTTTAAAGTCAACATATCAAGGGTTCATCTTCATCCAGTTATGATATAACCTAATATTGAAGGCAGGGAATTACTCGTGCCAGCAAATAAACGAAGTTACCCATGATTACACGGAGTTAGGACAACAGATTAATTAATTAAGATCAGACCTGACTCACGAAATTCGACACCCCCAGGGCCTTTAAGTTTGAAACGTGCAGAACATGGGGACTGACAATGTTATGCTTTAATAGTTTAGTTTGTATAGCAATTTGTTTATCAGTAGGTTTCATAATAAACAATTGAGTAGATAATTAATCTATACACACCTAGTTTAAAACAAAGTCGCTATCTTTAAAATTGCGCAACAGATTTTGGGATGGAATGGGTTATTTTAATACATAGAGTGATTCGAGAGGAAAGTTCTAGTATATAATTTATTCATTTTTGACAAAGTGGGCGAAGTCGCGGGCGTAAAGCTAGTATGTTGCAATGCTGAAAAGTTGGCTTGTTTGGTTGAACGTGGTGATTTAACATTTGTAAGCTACAAAATTTCTCTATACGTACTGTATAGGCTTTTTTCAGCTTTTGTTCCGGATAACCAAGTGGAGATGGTAAATGATAAAAATATGTAATGACGATTCGAAAGCGCTTCTAAAAGAAGTTTAATTGAATAAATAAATGTTTGAGTTTGAGTGTGAGTTTGAGACGGGGTTAGTGGCTAATGTCATAATATACAGGGTGTCCCACTATTGGTATACTAAGCGCGAAGGGCCTTGTAGTTATGCATACACTGATCACGTAAAAAATACTTAAACAACAAATTTACGCCAAAATTTTTTTGCTAAATTTTTCCTGAAAATCCATGTTTTCTTCTCTAGCTTCGCGCAGCCGGCATATACCGCTTCTCTAATGTGAGCATTTTGTCTATGAAAACATAATCTTAAACGATACCTGACATGCGGGTAGCAAAGTTGGGCGGGTTGCTTGTTATGGGTGTACAACATAGAGTTTTAAGAATTCATCTATTTGAAAAAAAATGCGTCTGGAATTTTATTAGTATTTTTTACGTACTCAGCGTATGCAAAACTATAACATCCTTTGAGCTTAGTATACCAACAGTGGGACACCCTGCTGTATTTTTTTTTTAATAATATTATTTAATGTAAGTAATTTTAATTGACGATTCAAAAGCACTTCTTAAATAAGTCTAATAGAAGGAATATGAATTTGATTTTGATATGTTTGATCTCTGATCCGCATCAAGCAATCATAATTTGCCACAGTGAAGTGTGGTAGCTAAAATTATATTTTGAGAAATACCTATGTAGGTATCTAACAAACATTTTAATTTTTAAATACATACTATTATATTGATTTAAGTACCGATATAGAATACAACAAACAATATTATTAATACTTGTGTTATGTAGCAAGTAAAAAGTGACACTACATAAACTAACCTATTTTCACCAATACCTATTAGTTAGAAGATTTATAACAGTGTGACATTAATTATATTAAAGGAACACAACTTTAGTATTAACACGCTTCTATTTATTAAGTAACTTTGTCAAACTCAATTTTAGTTAACAACTAAGTGCTCTATCGATTAGAATCTTTAAGAGATTGATATGTTTGAAACTACTAATTTAATAAGGTACTTAACTTTCAAGGTAATCAAATTAAGACTGTATTGATTAATCATTAAAGTTTAGATTTATTTGTTACTTTTTACACGATCACCTAGAAGAATCAATATAATATTTTATTAGTGGCGTATAGGTCATCCATACTAATATTATAAAGCTGAAGAGTTTGTTTGTTTAAACGCGCTAATCTCAGAAACTACTAGCCCGATTTGAAAAATTGTTTCGGTCTTAGATAGCCCATTTATCGAGCAAGGCTATAAGCTATATATCATCACGCTAAAACCAACAGGAGCGAAGAAATGCGGGTAAAACCGCGGGGCACAGCTAGACTCATATACTGACATGAACTAAAAGTTCATATTATGCTATGAACATGAACTAAATTAACCCTAAATGGTATTTTAGTGTAGAAAATAGTGTAGAGTTATGATGAAGCGATATTTAGCTATCATCAAAGCCTTTAATAGCGTTTTATTAGAATTAAAATGTATCATTCTGTGTCCATTTAATTTATAAGCTTAACGAGCGTACTGCCATATTTTATATGGGAAATAATTTTATATATTTCGACGTTTTGTGAAACGTTAAAAACATGTAGGTTTATGTAGATATAATTTTATACAAGAGTTCGTGTATAAGATTATACAACTCAAATAAAAAATGAAGAGGCTCTCAATATGAATGTAATTATTTATTTATCTTTGGGTTTGTAAGGTACCTACACCAGAACTTTCGACTGGGCGAACCGATTTTGATGATTCTTTTTTTTATCAAAAAGCTGTTGTAATATGCAATTGGTTCTTGTTCTGACAATTTAGTTGTTTGTCAAAAATAATTACTTATGTGCTTATTTTGATAAAAAAATTACCATTTATGAGACAAAAGTAATTTCATATCAGTATATATACCTAATGTATTTTCTGTCTCATCCTACAGCCTACTATATTTCCTCTGGCTATGAAAATAAAGTTCATAACTTAGACCAAAAGTTAATATCCTCCGAGCAAGTGATGAATACTTCATTACATGAAAATAGGGCAGAAGGTCGCCGTTTACAGAATTTGTTAAACTCTTTTTTACTTTATAACATTTTCACATTCGATATGGTGAATATTATTTGTATTTTCATATTTTAGTGTTTAAAATCCATACTAATATTATAAATGCGAAAGTAACTCTGTCTGTCTGTCTGTTACTCAATCACGCCTTAACTACTGAACCAATTTGCATGAAATTTGGTATAGAGATATTTTGATACCCGAGAAAGGACATAAGATAGGTTTTATCCCGGAAATCCCACGGGAACGGGAACTATGCAGGTTTTTCTTTGACTGCGTGGGCGATGCCGCGGGTGGAAAGCTAGTAGGCTATTAAGATTTCATAGGTAATAATATGTCACCATTCGCTGTACCTATCGCCAGAATAATTTGTGTACTCTGCAAGGTATTGAAAATAATTGAAGTAGATATTAGTAACTTTAAATTAAAGATTTAGCTCCTTCCGTTTTGAATTCACAGATTAATAAACAAATAATAAGATAACAAAAGGATGATTTATTATTTTGAATAATCCCGTCCCGTCTGTATAATACAAAATTACGTTTAGTCGTTTATATCACCCTTATTACAAGTAAACAAACATCGTACATGTTCTTTATTTTTAGGTTGCCTGGAAGAGATTGTTTTAAGCAATAAGGCCACCTATTGTACACTTTCTCTGTTCTATTCTTATAACTGGTAATGTACAATGAAGTGTCATTAAAATAAAAGTAATAATAATTTTATCCAACGTGCTCATCAGTTAATAACAATAATTATAATTATTACACTTGTTATATACTACCAAGCCTACAGTAAAATCCGATAGTAAAATCTACAAGTTGATATCGCCTCTATATCATTGCATAATCTTTGGTATATTTTATAGTCGCCTCTGCGTACATACATACTCATCGGTAGCATTCATGGATACATTTTGCTGACTTGCATCGACATCGAAATTGGATCGCCGCTGTGGATTCCACCTTACTTAGCCTCTAACCTCGAGCAAGTCCATTGGTATTTAAAGTAATTTTAATGTTTAATTTTTATTTGTAATATTTCTTTAATAAAGTTATCTTTGAAAATTGGTTTTTTTTGGGACTCTCGGGCGCGATAAATATAATTGGCGCAGTCGGTAGGATTTCCGGGTCCCCCAGGATATACAATTAGGGAAAATTCTGGAGGAGATAGGCGTTTCCAGCCGAACCGGAAATTAGAAGAACAACGTGGCCGAGCATCCAAACCTCGATACCTCCCAAGAAATGCCGAGATCTATGTGAGTACACTTTATTTCAGTGATTGCTCCTTTATTTCCTATGTTAGTTTTAGATTTTTTTTTCAACACGTGTTATAAAATTTTCGATCCTGAAAATTTTAATTAATATTTTATAGGCGTATAGAACTTTAAATCAATAAGAATTAAAATTTTCTTTTGATTTTAGAAATAGGTAAAATTTTAAAAATTTAATTGAAGGAAATTAAAATCATTTTTCCATTATAATAATTATAAAATTTAGATTTATGTTAATATTTTAATTAAATGAGTAGTAGGGAAGAATTAATTGACAGATTAAGACAACTTGACGATTCAGAAATTAGTGAAATTAACAGGGATATTTTAGTTGATAATTTAAGACAATTTGAAGAATCTAAAATGGCTACCCTAGATGATATCTGTAAAGCCCTCCGTTTAGTTCCTGAATTTGATGGGAATTCTCATGTTTTAGTAAGATTTATTAATATTTGTGATCAGTTAGTTGCAAAGTATGGTCAGGCCGGTGATCAATTAATTAATTCGGGTCTTTTAAATGGAATTTTGAACAAAGTAGTTGGTGCTGCCGCGCGACAAATTAATGCCAACGGTATCCCCAACGATTGGACTAGCATTCGTAATTCTTTAATAAATAATTTTGCAGACCAAAGAGACGAAACTGCACTATACAATGATCTAGCTTTATTAACACAAGGGTCTAACACGCCGCAAGAATTTTATGAACGTTGCCAGAACTTATTCAGTACAGTTATGACGTATGTTTCACTGCATGAATCTCTTGTTTCCACTATCGATGCTAAACGAGAACTTTATAAAAAATTAACCCTTCAAGCATTTTTACGTGGATTAAAAGATCCTTTAGGTTCTCGTATTAGATGTATGCGTCCAGAAACGATAGAAAAAGCTCTAGAGTTAGTACACGAAGAAATTAATACCATGTATATTCAGAATAGGAATTCACACGTATCAGATAAAAAACCTAGTGACAATAATCAGCCTTTTAAAATGCCTATTCATAGTTTTCAGCCCTTCAGGCCTAATAATTTTAATATGCCAGGTCCGTCTAGACCACAATTTATGCATAAGCCACCATTTTCACCCCAACATCAATTTAAAATGCCTTTTAATCAACCTCGAATGCCCACGCGCACCCAACAAATTTTCAGTGCACCACTTCCAAATAATAATCAAGGTTTTCAAGTACAAACTAGACCGCAACCATCATCTCAAGGCCCTAAGCCTATGAGTGGAGTTTCTCATTTTGTGACTAAGGAAAGACCGATGCAACCAGGTCCTAGTGGATGGAATTGGTCCAAGCAGGGCAATCCACCACCCTCTAATTATTTTAAACCCCGAGATGTTAATGTGAATGAATGTGCAAGCTTAGAATACGATACTCCTGATTATTATAATTATGATGATTACTATAATAATCACTATGATGATTATTACAATTATGAAGGTTATTATAATGACTATCCCGTAATGAACCAATATGAATATAGTGAAAGCCCTATAGTCGAGGAGTTAGTAGAACAGCCCCAGTCAGAACCAGAACCATCAACAAATGAAAATTTTCAGAAGGTTCAGAGTATAAAAAAGTTAAAATAGAATTAAATCTCCAAACTCAACGCCAATTGCCGTTTATTCGCATTTCCCTCGGAAATGGATTCTATTTAAAATTTTTGATAGATACTGGAGCAAATCAATCCTTTATTAGTCCACAGGCCGTAGAACAATATTTTCCAGACATACCACTAAATTTTGATCCGTTTGAAGTCACTAACGTCCATGCAACTAGTAGAAACAATTATTCAATTACATTACCTTGTTTTGAAGAATTCAATGATAACTGTAATATTAAATTATACGTATATAAATTTCATAATTATTTTGAAGGTCTGATAGGGATGGATTTGTTAACTAAATTTGAAGCTAAATTAGATCTTAAAAATTCAACATTAATTACTAAAAATGCCATAAACCCAATTAAGTTATATAATTCCCGAAATTTAAATTTGTATGAAAAGATTATTCCAAGTGAAACCTCTTTACTTCTTAGATTACCAATAAACGCCGCGGATGGTGAAGTTTTAGTGCCAGAACAAATAATTTGCAATTGCATTATAAGTGAATGTTTAACTACAGTTAAAAATAATAGAGCCATAGTTCAGGTAACCAATCATACTAAAAATGACATAATTTTTTCATTAGATCATCCGACAGAAGCAACTATTTTTAATTCAGAATTTTCACAAGAATCTTCAAACCGTGCCAGTGACGTTATTTCACGTTTGCGAATAGACCATTTAAATGAGGAAGAAAAAGCCAATTTAACAGCACTTTGTAGTAAATATGCAGACGTTTTTTATATTGAAGGAGAATCTTTGTCTTTTACGAACAAAATTAAACATAAAATCCGTACATATGATGAGGTCCCCGTATATACAAAAAGTTACCGTTATCCATATATTTTGCGTGATGAGGTAAAAGACCAAATTTCAAAAATGCTAAGTCAGGGCATAATTAGACCATCGGAATCTGCCTGGAGCTCTCCGATCTGGATTGTCCCTAAAAAAATGGACGCCTCGGGGAAGCAGAAATGGAGATTAGTCATTGATTTTCGCAAGGTTAACGAAAAAACAATCGATGACAAATATCCCATACCTAATATCAATGATATTCTTGACAAATTAGGGAAATGTCAATATTTCACAACCTTAGATCTAGCATCAGGTTTCTATCAGGTGGAAATGTCGGAGGAGGATATTCATAAAACCGCTTTCAGTGTAGAAAACGGCAAATATGAATTTCTCAGAATGCCAATGGGCTTAAAAAATAGTCCCTCCACGTTCCAAAGAGTTATGGATAATATTCTTAAAGGACTTCAAAATGTCATTTGCTTGGTTTATCTCGACGATATAATTGTATTTTCAACTTCATTACAGGAACATATAATAAATCTAGAAAAAGTTTTCCAAAGATTACGTGAATCTAACTTTAAAATTCAGCTTGACAAATCAGAATTTTTAAAACACGAGACAGCATATCTAGGACATGTAATAACTGAAGAAGGAATAAAACCTAATCCCGATAAAATTTCGGCAATTCAAAAATTTCCTATTCCTAAAACATCTAAAGAAATAAAATCATTCCTGGGTTTAGTAGGCTACTACCGAAAATTCATTCCCGATTTTGCTAAGATCACGAAACCATTAACTCAATGTTTAAAAAAGGGAAAGAAAATTACTTTTGACTCAGATTACGTTAACAGTTTCGAACGATGTAAGACACTTTTAACTAATGATCCTATTTTAATATACCCTGACTTTGACAAGGACTTTTTACTGACAACTGACGCTTCTAATTTTGCAATAGGTGCAGTACTTTCACAAGGACCCATAGGATCTGACAAACCAATAGCGTACGCTTCTCGTACTTTGAATGATAGCGAAGTAAATTATAGCACAATTGAAAAAGAATTGTTAGCCATAGTATGGGCAACTAAGTATTTTCGTCCTTATCTTTTTGGACGTAAATTTAAAATTTTAACGGACCATAAACCATTACAGTGGGTTATGAGTCTGAAGGAACCAAATTCTAGACTAACGAGATGGAGATTAAAATTAAGCGAGTTTGATTTTACTACCCAATATAAGCCCGGCAAAAAGAACACAAATGCCGACGCTCTATCTCGTGTGGAAATATTTAACGAAGAGATAAGTTCAATAGCAGGCAATACATCCAAAGTATCTGTAGCCGACGACTCCGAAAGTACCATGACCGCCCATACCTCTAATGAAAACCCAATCCTTGAAATACCTATATCCTCTGAGCCCTTAAATAAATTTCATCGCCAGTTAGTTTTAAATATTGTTAGTGATGTAAAGAAACGTACAATGGTTACCAAACCGTTCGATACTCATTCCAGGATATCTATACAATTATCAGAATCAAATTTAGAAACAGATTTAATCAATGCTATTAAAGAATATGTAAACCCTAAAATAAAGACCGGTATACTTATTAACCCTCCGTTAGGTATGTACAAAATAGTCCCAATATTACAGGAAAAATTTAAAAGCTCATGCATGAAAGTTTTTATAGCTAAAATAGAATTAGAAAACGTCAAGGAATATCTTAGGCAACAAGAAATTATTCGTAATTATCATGAAGGCAAAACCAATCATCGCGGGATAAATGAATGCTACCTTGCACTTTCAGCACGTTACTTCTGGCCTGAAATGAAAGAACATATTACAAAGTATATTAATGATTGCACAATATGTGGTCAAGCTAAGTATGACAGGAACCCTATTAGACCTAAGCTTAATTTAGTACCCCCAGCTACAAAACCTTTTGAGATCGTACATATGGACACCTTTACAGCTAATAATGAAAAATATGTAACCCTTATAGATGTTTTTTCGAAATATGGACAGGCATACTTACTTAGAGATGGTACGGCACTCAGCGTCATACAGGCTTTGTTAACATTTAGTACTCACCACGGTTTACCACTTACCATAATTACTGATCAGGGTACAGAATTTAATAACCAAATGTTTTCAGAATTTTGTAAAATTCATAAAATAATTCATCATCAAACTTTGGCTCATTCCCCTAACGCTAATGGTAATATAGAACGTTTTCATTCGACTTTGCTTGAACATCTCCGTATATTAAAATTAAAACAGCGTGATCAACCTGTAATTAATTTAATGCCTTACGCTTTAATTGCATATAATAGCTCCATACATAGTTTTACTAAATGTAAACCCTATGACCTTATATTAGGGCATACTGATCCACGTGACCCTACTGACGTCGATTTAACTATTCATTTACTTCAACAGTATATGCAATCTCATAGAGAACAAATGAAACAGGTTTATGACGTTGTGAATGAATCATCATTAGCTAACAGAGAGGCTATCATTGAAAAACGTAATGAAACTAGAGAAAATGAAGTAGATTATGAACCTAACCAGCAGATTTTTGTCAGTAACCCCTCAGCTTCCAGATCTAAACTCGCACCTCGATATACCCAGGACACTGTTTTAGCAAACTTACCTATTCATATTTATACATCCAAAAAGAAAGCTCCTATAGCTAAAAATAGGCTAAAACGAATCCCTAAGACCGCCAAATTGTTGCAGGGTGCTGATCATAATGCTTCTAACATCCACACTAGCTCTCGAGATAAAACTTGAAGATCTTGGAGAAAGCCCTGGAATTTTACCCTTTAAGTTAGGTCCCATGCAACTAACCCATCATTATCATACATTTTTACAGTTTATAGAATTAAGGGAAATAGATTCTAACATTAGTTTAGTGCAGTCTCAGCTAAGTGAAATTAGAAGTAAGTTAGATAACTTTACTTATGCTGTCTATGAATCGCAAATAGATTATTTAAGTGATAAACTTGATTTTGCTTTGCAACAATTAAAAACTCTAGAACCCTTAAGGTTTAAGAGAGGCTTAATAGATAGTCTTGGGTCAGTAATTAAGAGTATAACTGGAAATTTAGATTATTCGGATGCAGTAAAGTATGATCAAGCTCTTTCAGTACTTAAGAAAAATCAAGATAAAATAGTTATTGAACAGAATTATCACATCAGTCTTAGCAAAGATTGGATGGATGAACAAAATAAAATTATTGCTGAAATTATAGAAAGTCAAAATAAAATTAATAAAACATTATTTATGATATTAAACCCTGACTCATTTCCTTCACCGGATATAGTTAAATTTGCGAAATTCGCACAAGCATTAGCAATAAGCAGTAATAATGTAGACAGTTTAGTAAGCGAAATAACTAGGTTAGAGAATGCGCTAGCATTTTGCAGTGCTTCGCGCACTCATCATTCTATGATAGGTATAGGTGTAATGAAAAATATGTTAAGTAAGCTTAAGACATTTTATAATAAAGGAGAAATATTAGATTTAGAAATTAGAGACTATTACAATATAATTAAGCCAGCATCTTATTTTAATGGAGATCAGTTAGTTTTTGCTTTTAAATTTCCTATAGTTTCACCACTCGAATATAACTTTTATAAATTAGCTATTGTTCCTAATAAAAATAGGCAAGCTATAATCCCTCCTTCTCCTTTCCTTGCAATCACTGGTAATATGCACGTGTACATAGAGGCAGAATGCCCGAAGTCAGGCATGAGGTACTTATGTGAAGACGAGCTCCACCACATGCTGAAACCCCAGCCGGACTGTATCAGCAACATCGTTGAAGGAAATCTCCATGAAGACAGATCCTGCGAAATGACTACCGTAAACCTGATGAAACCTGCAATGGAAAAACTTGATGACCGCCAATACGTCGTCGTGTTCCCGTCTCCAACTGAAGCCCGGTTATCCTGCGAAAGAGAAGAAATCATTAATCTCAATGGAAGCTACCTCGCTACAATACCACCTACCTGCAAGCTGCACACAGAAGACTTCACCATCGTCAACACCAACGATCACATCAAAGGACAGCCCATAAAAATTACTAAAGTTTCAGCTCATGTAAAAGAGCCTACCTTATCCTTCTCTATTAAAAGTAATTCGATCAGCCTTAAGAAACTTCATGAAATTCAAGACAAGATTCACCATCAAGAACCTATTCAATTAGAACAAACTCCAATGTTCTATAACACAACTATTCCCTTCTATACTATATTATTCAGTGCCATTGCACTTTCTCTCATAATTTTGGGCAGAAGATTAATCCTGAACAGAAGAAAGAAGAATGAAGAAAGAAGCCAATCAAGCAAGAAGCCTCGCCAAGAACAAACTTATGCTGAACCTGGACCAAGCCAAGACTGTGGAAAGCTGCCAATGACATTTTTTCCTGTCGTTCAAAAATAGTCCTTGAACTAAGGGGGGAGGTGTTATATACTACCAAGCCTACAGTAAAATCCGATAGTAAAATCTACAAGTTGATATCGCCTCTATACCATTGCATAATCTTTGGTATATTTTATAGTCGCCTCTGCGTACATACATACTCATCGGTAGCATTCATGGATACATTTTGCTGACTTGCATCGACATCGAAATTGGATCGCCGCTGTGGATTCCACCTTACTTAGCCTCTAACCTCGAGCAAGTCCATTGGTATTTAAAGTAATTTTAATGTTTAATTTTTATTTGTAATATTTCTTTAATAAAGTTATCTTTGAAAATTGGTTTTTTTTGGGACTCTCGGGCGCGATAAATATAATTCACTGTTCAATCACTGTATTGTTAAACATTGCAATATTGCCCACAGAAAATTCAATAAAATATTCGATTGAATATTCATCCATGAAATTAAATGTAATATGAGGAATTTTAATTAAACGTTAACGATTCGAGAGCTAATAATAAGGACTTATTTCAATACTGTATTTGCCTCTCGCGGTCAAAATAAAAACAAAATTCATTTATTGCTTCTTAAATTATAATACACTAGCGGTCCACCCCGGCTTTGCCCGTGGTACCTACATGTTTACGTTTTTTTTTTTCATAAGAACCATCCTCGTACTTCAAGGAATAGATTCCGCAGCGCACGCGATGACAGAATTTTTATTAAGGAATTTTTTACACCTTGGGTTACATTATTGCATTTTTGGTAAGGATCTCTAATTTTTTTTAAAATGCAATATAGCCTATGTTGCTCAGTGAAGATGCAGCTTTCTAATGCTAATTGTGAAAGAATTTTTGAAATCGGTCCAGTAGTTTATGCGTGAAAACCATACATACATACATAATTACAAACCTTTCCTCTTTATAATATTATTATAGATTATTTGAAATTGAAGATAGATACGTATTTAGTTAGGGATTAAATTTTGTAAAAGTTATGATTATATAGCTTATTGTATATATTCATAATTCTTAACTTTATTTCAACTTAAATTTAGCAAGCAAAATATTTAATACATACAAACGTATATAGGAAATATTTCTTAATATTTCTTTCTTATTGTAGGTTAGGTTTATATTATGAGAATAAAAAATTATTTCATCATAATACGACGTACGGAAGAAATAAAGAAAAACAATAATAGTCTATCTTACATTGAGCTCTCTCCATTTTAAAACCTTTTCGTGAATATAATACTTCTTTACACATATTTTGAAAAGATAAAATAGATGTAAGATGAAAATGCTTTTATTTAGGCCTTTATCATATTATCTAAACAGACATAATACGTTTCCTTTTCAGAATCTTATTACAATAAGTTCTATAAAATTTAAAGGGCCGAAAAAAATATTCTTAAACGATTGAATAGGGTATTTTGTGCAGTTGAAAATTTCATATATTCTGCTATGATTTGGGACACAAAACGTCAGCAAAAAGGGAATACGGGGTCTTACAAATGCTCAAAGCGGTATCTTCCTGAACAGCTTCAGGCTAAGAATATTGCGGGTTCCGTTAAATTATTCTTATTTTTGTTTATATAGAGATATATTAACATAAGGGATTGTTTTGATTGAATTTCATATTAGAAAAAAGTATTACTAGTTGTTTGCCCAGGCTTCAGTCTGGTTTATTCGGCTAGACGGCTAAACACTAATAAAATATAAACTATAAAAGCTGCTATCCGCGGTTTCACCCGCGTGGCTCCGCTTCTGATGGTCTTAGCGTGATGATATATAGCCTATTGCCTTCCTCAATAAATGGGCTATCAAACACCGAAATAATTTTTCAAATCGGACCAGTAGTTTTTGAGATTAGCGCGTTAAACAAACAAACAAACTCTTCGGCTTTATAATATTAGAATATATTATTGGTAAAGACGTGAATTCAGCAGCGTAGGTGAAAGAACTTGAAAAATCGGTTGTCTATATAGTTATAGTTTTAATCGTAATATTTGTGTAGATATTTCAGAAACATATGCACACTTTCTATTTCATTACTCTCATACATAAATACAAGATACATCCAGAACAAAATAGGTCACACAAAATAGTGGGTATACACAAAAACAAACCCAAAAACTGATGATGATATTATGTTGTTTATAGCATGCTCTATTGAAGATTGTCGCCGCGTCATTTCGATACAACCTATACATGGGATTATGTTACATGTACGGGATATTGCTTCGAAAACTGAAAATATATAAATCCCATAAAATCCCCTCATCCCATCCCATAGCTTGATAGAAACCTCTATAGAATAAATATGGGGTAAAATATAGTTTTAGTTCAGGAAATAATAATAATTATTCCGACTGATCTTCTTGATATATCTAATTAATCTTCTAACGATAATTAATATTAATAATAAATTTCATTAGATTACAACTATAAATATACCACGAAATTAACCAAATAATATACACCTATCAACAAACTCAAGACGAACATTCTTCTTTCTTCGAAAAACATTTTACAACTTCTTAAAAAAATTTACACTTCACGCAAAAAGGAACCCTAATGCATAAACAGCGCTAACTATAATTGCAGCTCGGGGATAAAAAGGAGCTTCCTGAAAGGACACTATACTCATAAAGGTGGAATCTGAATAACGTAAACATTTACCTCACATACGGGCATTCAAAAGCAATAGAGGTGAAATTCGTGTGCTAACAAGTGGACTGTGAAAGGGTTAATACGGCTTTCTAAATAATGTAGATCTAGCTTTTGATTTTAGCACAGTTTTGGTTGCCTTTTTATGTATAACAAGAGATGAAATAGATTTAAATGTTACGCATATAATGTTTTATCTTTTACGCTTTTGTTCGGCTTTTAATCCTAAATAGTTGAATTCGGATATTGTACTTATTTTATTGAATTATGAGTATGACATTATTTATAAAGTTTTTTTCTTAAATAATAGATTTGGTATAATGTTCATATTGTATTCATCTATATTAACAGGACATTATGTTCTATAATGTTCTATAATGTTTCTTCCATTTGCCTCGGTCTCAAAGGTCTTTCAAATTGTTGACAAAATACGGAAAATAAAAAATCGTTTATTGAAAATACTTATAATTTATATTCCTTTTTTATCAAAATAAAAACAAATGTATTTAAGAACTTAACCTTCGTTGAGTAAAAAAGGTTATGTCTATTGTTATAAATAAATAAATCGTGTTTTAAACCATTTGCTACAATTTTAATGTAATTAAAGAAAATATGATCCTCTTCCATCGAAATGTTTCATCTTGTACTTATTTATAAAAAATAATCCGTTTTTGTTTCATAAAGAAACAATTTCCTTTTAATAAAATAAATATGAAAAAATCAAGGAGTGAACTCCGCTTTCATGCAACATTCAAGTAAATCTGAGATTTAAAAGACATTTTCTTTCTTCAGTTTATTAAGTATGACCAGTAAAAAGTGGAGCAAAATATATATTATTTTTTTAAGATTTGCGTAGTTTTACGTTAAATATTTAATAAGAAAATTTGAAGAAGCCTACAGAAATATCATCTGTTGATAAAGTATTTATCTTCAGAGCCAAAATATAAATTTCATAACGCACTACAAAGTATTGGATTTCAAATAAACTAAAATTGATTTTAATGTAAGCAGAAGTTTTGTTTTCAATATTAATCTTATTTCAAAGTAATTGATTAGTCTGTGATTAATTATTGTAGGAATTTTAATGATAAATTTTCTGTTATAAAATATTGATTTTCCTTGATTGTCTTTTGTCTCAAAGGTTTTAACACACAGCTAATTGTTATATTGGAGATAAAGCATGTACCACACTGACTTCTTGCCTCGTAGCAAATTCGACAAAGTTCTTATAAACGATTTTTTGTAATTAAATTTAATTTTAAAGGGCAATTGGAAGTATTCTAGTGTTTTTGGGTCGAGAGCAAAGAAAATATTTATATATTATCTATAAGTATAAGTATTTATTTAAAATTACATATTATGTATGTTTATCAGCCATTTGGTTTTCATAACACAAGCTAAGTATGGGATTAGGTCGTGCTGAGTGTGAAAAATGTCCTGAAATATTTATTATTTATTGTTCTTAAACGAACTACGTGCGGATTTATAGATTAATATTAATATACAAATAGTATTTCGCTTTTTGACTATCGGAACTAGATTATTCGCTTTCAAGAAGGCTGACCTTTTATGACTCTGGTAATTATTAACCTACGTGATCTAATTCAAATGAATTGGGCAAAACTATACGTGAAGTATACGTTATAAGTATATAATATATAATATATAATTATATAACTATACGTTCACTAAATACTTTACTTGTTCCAGAACCTTTGATTTCGTGATAATATTTGTTTTACATAGATGCTGATAATGATGATTATATTATACTAGCTGTGCTCTGCGGTTTTACCCGCAGTGCTCCGCTACTGTTGGTCGAAGCGAGATGATATTATAATATTATAGCCTATAGCCTTCCTCGATGGGCTATCTAAAAGAATACAAGGACCAGTAGTTCCCGAGATTGAACGTGCTTCAAACAAACAAACAAACTCTTCAGCTTTATAATATCTATTAGTATAGATTACTATAAATGTAATCATCATTATATTCATAATTCTTTTTATTTTTGTTTTCTATGAAATATTATTTAAATTAAAATCGCTTCCCGCTGTTTGCCTATGCTTAGATCTTGAAAACTAGCCTAAGGATTTTGATGATATTTTCATTAATAGATAGAGTCGGTTAAGAGGAAGGTTTAAGAATATAATTTGTTAAGCATTATGCTAGGCGTCCATTAGAGGCGGATCGGGCCGGGCCGCATCGCAACGGGCCGTCTCTAATGGACGCGCTGTTTGCTCCTGCGTCCACCTGTACGGGGCGCGGCGGACCGCCTAGGCGGATTTTATCTAACAGACGCTCGCCGCTCACATCCGCCTGCCTGCGTCCACTAGACGGGTCGGGGCGGGCCGGGCCGCAGCGCACCGCCGGCAGAAATCCGCCTGCGAAGCGATATCCGCCAATGCGTTGCGGCCCGCCCCGGCCCGATCCGGACGATGTTTCATACAAAACATAGGCCGGCGTATTTTTGCGTTGCGATGCGGCCCGGCCCGATCCGCCTAGTGGACGCCAGCCATTACAACGCGGGCGAACAGCTACTAACTACATAAACCAATTCAAGGTAACTTGCCATCAAAATTTACATTATAATTTAGTGAAAACCCAACAACCTTTTAACGTTTAATCGACTAGAAATACAATCTGAGTTCACCCTTCATTTGCTTTTAATAAAAGCCTACGAAACTTGAGACGTCAATTTTATCTGAAACTCAATAATGTGTACAAGTATTATGTGACTTTGATTTATACAAATAGTGTGTTATTTTAGAGATTAGTGTCTAGAGGTTAAATTCATTAGTGTTTAGATTTGTTTGAATTGTATAAATGAAAATTGTTACGATATTTATGATACAAAAGTTACAAAATAAATGTTATGGTGGTTGAGTGTGAATTGTAATAATGTATTGCCTCGGATTTGCTTTGTTATATCAACAGTAAAATAGCAGGTGACTCGTTTGATAGTAAGAGATCGTAGCCGAAATATTGTTTGTAATTATAGAGTTACATTACATTACCTTACCATATGTATTATAATATATACATTAATCTCTGGTATGTATAAAATGAATGCTGCTTGTACTGGCTTCGCCTGCGTTAATCGTAATCGTAAGAGAAATAATATTATAGAGCAGAAGAGTTTTGTTTGATTGAGCGCGCTTATATCAGTAACTACGAGTCCAATTTTAAAAGCATATTTCAGTATTAGGTAGCCTATTTATTTGTACGGCATCTGTGTAATACTATTTCAATACTGCTTTTAATCCATTATTCCGCAACGCCGTACAAAAATCATGGAGACAAGGGGAAAAAATCTCTACCTGTACTTTCGAATTCTCATCAGTTAGACAGCTTACAAGTGCTGAATCTTATTATTTTATGCTCTTTAATATCGTTCTAGATAGGTCACCTGGTGGTTCAAATGACCCATAAATTTTTCAACATGGGACTGTAGTCTACTATGTATCATCGCGTGAAGTCCAATGAGACCGCGAAGTCCAACTATTGTGTAAAGTGTAAACTAACTATATGTTTAAATCAGGAAATCATTTTAAAATTCATTTGATTAGTTTTTGAATTTAATAGTCATTTCCAAGCAAACAAAAAAATAACCGCATCAGAATTATATTTTTTAAAGTGACTTGTTTATTCTACAACATATACTTCATTCAAAAACGAGTCACAACATAGAAAAGAGTTTTACGGAGCGTATAAAATGTGTGCCCACTTAGTGGCTATTCCACGCTATTAGTCGACGTTCTACCGGACTTTTACTCTCTGTAGATTTATATATAATATATATGCTAGGTTACACTCGTAACAGGACGATAAAAACACAGATTAGTAAGTGTTCTGTTTTTTTAGGATTGAATAAATAGGATTGTGTTTTAATACCATTTATACTAGGAGCTTCAAGATAATATATTGAATATTATGTTATCGTACTTTTATACTAGTATAAAGAGTCCTGGTTACTTGAATAAATAAATGAATTATTATTAATTATAAAATATTTAAGGTACATAAGCCATCGCTTATGTACACCTGTTTTGTACACCATATTATACTATGTTAAAATTACAACTATTTCTAGTAAAAACCACTTTCTAAACTTAAAATATTGTTTCTCTTAAATGATAAAGTACCTACTAAAGCTATGTTTGAAGTTATAGATACTCTCTCATGAAATTTTGTGTGCATATCGCGAATCGGCCAACATCTATTTTTCATACCCATAAGTGATAAGAGTGGCAGAACAACGTTTGCCGTGTCATCTAGTTATAACATAACTAGCTGTGCTCTACGGTTTTACCCGCATTGTTCCGCTCCTATGGGTCTTAGCGTGATTATATAATATAGCCTACAGCTTTCGTCGATATCGGCTATCTAACACCGAAAGAATTTTCAGATAACAAATCGGACCAGTAGTTCTTGAGATAAGCGCGTTCAAACAAACAAATTCTTCAGCTTTATAATATTAGTATAGATTAATCAAATTCTCATCGTACATAGTCTTATATACCATACAATCCAATCTCCACATAGGTTAAGCAATAGTTAAACCAAGTCCAAACACTTGAAACTATTATTGCAACCCCGACACATACAAATAGGTGGAAACCGCAAGCCATTATTTCAAACGGCCGTTACAAGAATCATGATTGCCCAATTCTCGACATCACTCTTTTTGCCATGATTTAGGATTCCCATAGACGGTCATTTTTCATTGCAATACCCTTGGGGCTTAACTTTCAATAAGGGGAGCGAGACAGCGTTTTTAAATATGATACAGCAGCCGTTGTCGGAATTGAGAATTGATTTTATTAAGGTTTGAGAAAGCTTATGTTTGATACAAGAAAATATTTAGGTACCTACCTTTTAAGTATGGTTAGTAAAAGGGTTAATATGATACTTATTTCAGAAAGTGGATCGAGTGATGATATAAATTAATAGTCTATTGCCTTCCTTGATAAAAAGGCTATCCAACACTGAACAAACCCTTCAGTTTTACAATATTATAACCTATATCTATACTATAATATTATAAAGCTGAATAGTTTGTTTGTTTGGTTGAACGCGCTAATCTCAGGAATTACTGGTCCGATTTCAAAAATTATTTCGATGTCAGGTAGCCTATTTATCGAGGAAGGCTATAGGCTATATATCATCACGCTAAAACCAACAGGAGCGGAGCACTTCGGGTAAAACCGCGAAGCGCAGCTAGTATTAATATAAATGGTTATTTTTAACTGATTCTATAGTAAAAAATTACATCATATTAGATTATTTTAAAATATTATGTGCAAGACGAGGTTCCATGGAGCGTGTAATATAACAGCTTGGGATTGCCAGACTATATTAGTATATCGAGTTAACATTTGAAGCGTATGCATATTTTAAGCGCTAACAATTCGACTAAAGACATGTTACGTTGCAATCAATGTCAACGGCATTACGTAAAATTTCCAGATTTAAAGTGAGATTTAAAATTTTTAAGCTTTCTATGAGCATGTTAAAAATAAACTGAATAATTAATGGCTATTGAATATGTCTATATGATATGGAAGTTTTAAAACACCTCATTGTATTTGAAAAAGCTTTCTATAGTTTTATACTCAAATGACTTAAAAAAAATATTTATATTGTATATTATAAGTTCTACAGATTTTTTTCATTTAGGTTTTATCAAAAAAAATGCTCAATAAAAGAGCAATCTTTTTTTAACAATTATGCTTACCTAGTAGGTAAGCAGCACACACATATTCCTATCTCACTCATCCAATTTTCTTCGAAAAATGTGAAACGTGCAATTTTCAGACACTTGACATTCGTATCAATGGGGTTTCGAATGAAAAAATAACAAGGTAATTGATATTTTCGAGGGTTGGCATTGCCAAATGTAATAAAAACAGGGGCGAGTAAAAATAACAAAAACGATATAATAGTACATTGCGGTCGCTTTAAGAAATCATAGGGCGTAACGAATCAGGAATTTGTATCATTATTTTTTATATTGTTTGTCGTATTTACCAGGTATAGTAGGTAATATAAGACTTTACGCCGCCTTTTTTACGGACATAAAAAGTCCCACCCAAACAATATTTAGAGAATATTATCTCTTCCTATTTCAATATATTATGTAGGTTCTTAACTAGTATACCATTTTTTTAAATTAAATTAATTCATAACAGTATAGGACTCTACATTTTCAATATAATTTCAAAATATAGAGTTTTTCCAGACATTTTACCTTCATCCTTTATTTGCACACGCCAACAACATATATATAAATCAATATTCTGTATTCCGTGCGTGTATCGCAAGCAATAGTGCAATAACTCGAATTAGTTTCACCCACATAGCTTAGGGTGCCTTCATAAATCTGCGAGCAGATCGAATTCCCTATAATATTTATTGGAATCGCATGGATCATGGATATATTTAATGAAAATAGTTCTATATTAGTTTCAAAATTGAAAAAAAAAAGAATTAAATAAAGCTTGCTTTAGGGCTTTGATTTTATTCATCATCAGTGATCTTTATCTAAAACTAGCTGTGCTCCGCTCTTGTTGGTCTTAGCGTGATGATATGAAGCCTTATAGCCTTCCTCGATAAATGAGCTATCTAACACCGAAATAATTTTTCAAATCGGTCTTGCAGTTCCTGAGATTAGCGCGTTCAACAAACAAACTCTTCAGCTTTATCTTACGCGATTATCACACTGCCACGCACCACGCTGTATGTTGCGTGACTGCGTGTTTAACGTTACTTGTAAGTATCTCCGTTTGTATAGAAAACACGCACAGTCCAACACACTGAACATGCGCGTAGGTGCGGGGCGAGACGCAAGGTATGGCACACCGAATCCCGCAGTGCCACGCGTCGTGATGCTCAGTATTGAACGACCACCACAGAGAACGGCGAATAAATGAGAGCCGCCGTGCGTGAATCTACAAACGCACCTACGCGCGTGAGTGCGCAAAAAACCCGCACGATGATGCAGATCTGCACTCCCGCAGGAACGCGCGTAGGTGCTTCGACATGCATGATGCAACATGCAGCGTGAAGCGGGGCAGTGTGAGGATCGCCTTAATATATATAAATCTCGTGTCACAATGTTTGTCCTCAATGGACTCCTAAACCACTTAACCGATTATAATAAAATTCGCACACCATGTGCAGTTCGATCCAACTTGAAAGATAGGATAGTTTAAACATGTAGGATAGGTTTTCCTCCATTTTCTATTCGATGCGCAAACTCTTAGAAAATTTTGCACGTTCTACGTATAACCACAAATAAATGCATTCTTTGTATAAAATCTTAATATTATGATCTTCACGTACAGATAAATATTTTCAATGAAAATAAAGATTATTATTATTTTCATTATGAATCTAATGTTAATAAGCTGCATCGCTCCTCTATAATTATTTTATACTAGCTTTCCACCCGCAGCTTCGCCCGCGCAGTCAAAGAAAAAACCGCATAGTTCCCGTTCCCGTGGGATTTCCGGGAAAAAACCTATCCTATTTCCCGGTGTAAAAAGTAGCCTTATGTCCTTTCTCGGGTATCAAAATATCTCTTTACCAAATTTCATGCAAATTGGTTCAGTAGTTGAGGCGTGATTGAGTAACAGACAGACAGACAGACAGAGTTACTTTCGCATTTATAATATTAGTATGGATCAATATTTATATACCTTTATTCTATAAAAAGTATTGAAGATATCATATTATAGGTATACTAGTTAACAAAATTATTTAATTCCTACTCATGTATGAAAAGCTATAAATACTACTTAATATACTTATTGTTATTCCCGTCAACTTATTTCTAAACTAGCGGTCCGCCCCGGCTTCGCCCGTGGTACCTACGTGTTTACGTTTTTTTTCATACGAACCATCCTCGTACTTCAAGGAATAGATTCCGCAGCGCACGCGATGACAGAATTTTTATTAAGGAATTTTTTACACCTTGGGTTACATTATTGCATTTTTGGTAAGAATCTCTAATTTTTTGGAAAATGTAATATAGCCTATGATGGTGAAAGAATTTTTGAAATCGGTCCAGGAGTTTATGCGTGAAAACCATACATACATAAAACATACATAAATAATTACAAACCTTTCCTCTTTATAATATTAGCATAGATATTCCCCGCTGCGCTCCATAATCTATGCTATTTTAATTAAAATATTTTCTCGTTGACATGTTGCTGTTTCTTTGATAATGGCAGTTTTATTTTCCTCTATAAATAGATATAACGTAAGTAGACATCGTGATATTATAACTAAGAAACCTTAAAAGAATTTTTGGGATTCGAACAGAATATGCATTACACATCTATTTTACTAGTCAATGTTGGTTAAAGACAGTAGGATTTATTTTCTGTGTCCTATGAGAGCAAATTTTATATAACATACCATTTTGTTCCATGTCCAAAATTTAATTAATGTCTTTGGATAAGATAACTAATAACTTACGACGTTAACATTTTATTTTAACGTTTAAATTTTTTCAAGTGTCTTGTAATTACATAATTTTTAAACATGCGCTACAAGCATTAATAATGTGATATTTAAAAAGATCTCCTTTAATTATGCAATTGATTGATAACATAAGAATCGAACGTCGCTTTCCCTTCCTACGATTCGCAAAAGGATTTCATATCACGCGCTCCCATTCAAACACAATCCAATTAAAACGCTCTACGACCCCACTTACTACAATCCCACCATTACTTGCATAAAACAACGGACACGTTTCAATTTTAAATTCTGAACATACGTAAAAAGACCGCGCCGGGAATCGAATAATCCGATAAATCGATTCACATTCCTCGAAACTCATATAATCGTGAACCGAATTACGCATCGAATACCAATCGAATCGATTATTCGTAACCTTTTCATACTTTGCGTATCTTCGAGACGGGAATGTGATATGACATAATATTGAATGCATAATGTATTCGGATTGTTAGATTCATGCATTCGCTTTACGTATTTAAAGAGAGATGGATTTGAATATTTTAATATTAAAAATAAAGGATATACTTTTAGCTGAGTGTTATTTTATCATCCTACGTAAATAGGATGACTGTTTAGAAAGGAGAGTGGCTATATCAATTATATTCATGCACTTACCGTGCCGTACGTAAATAATTATAATTTCAATATTATTTTCTTATAACGCTATTTAATTTTTAGATCGAGATTATTATTGCAAGGCGATTAGTATTTTATTAAATATTAGGTTGCCACTTTTTCAATTTTTTACACAGATTCAAATATTTGTAATTTAATAAAAAAGATAAGTAGTTTCTCTTTCGCGGCTTCGCTTACACTTATGTAATCGTGAATCAGATGTACATATTTCCACCCTCTATTTTACTCGCATCAAGTGTATTTTCACAATTAGTTTATGCATGCATCCATTCAATGCTTAGAGCTCTCTCTGTTCCAAATTTCATCAAAATCCATTCAGAGATTTCGTAAAACTGTACACAACAAACAGAGTAACTTTCGCATTTTAAAACTAGTAGGGATAGCAAAAAATGTAATTCTACATTGCAATAGCGGGCATTCCCATTCGGCTAATTAAATTAAAAGCAGTGTCTAATCGATATAAGACCTAACGATTACTTTTTTAATAGTCTCAATTATTAGCTGTGATTTTATATTACTAGAAAAAAATAAAATCACAATTTACTTTACTTTGTTTTTAATCTGTCATTAACCTATCCAATTATTATTGTTAATGGCTCATATACAGACATACGTGTAGGATGTTATTATATTCACTAAAATAATAGTTTGGGTATTTTGAAACTATATAAATTTATCTTGATTTTAGACAAAACAAATACTTATTGTATGAGCATCTAAAGACCTCCACCCTGTGTCTTTAGTTTTAGATAAAAGCAGAAGGCATATACTTATGAGAAATTTGCCAGTGGAAAAAGTACTCTATAGTTTATTGAATTAATTAGTAATATTTCGAAATATTTATTTTTTATTTTTGAAGTAAAACTTCTTTAGGCGCGACTAGGGAGTAACTCAGATTTTTTTTCTGACGGAAGTAACGCTTACTATAGTCTGTGTAGTTTCCGCCATTTAAAAATAATAATTCTGATTGGTTGTAAGTATATGTCATATACTACACGCTTCTTGACTTATACGCCAGCTAGTGGCAAATATCATAATCAATTAGGATTATTTATTTTCAAATTTTCAAACGGATCAATTGTGAATAGCAAAGTGAATGAAAAATTCAACAGTTTTAAAAACATTATTTTAAATTGCAAAATTTTTTGAAAATCTCTAAATATACTTGTTTATTTATTACTTTTAAAATAAGTAAATTAAAAATAAAAATAAACATGTTGCGGATTATAATCAATCTATTTTAAATATTGCTGAAGACAAAGTAGTATCCATAGCAACAGATATGTATATAGGTTGTCATTCAGTTGAACAAGAAGCATATGTACGCCAACAATTTCATAAAATGTCAGTTATTGATACAGGAGGATCGCCTTATGAAATCATATTAGTTCTTAACAAATTTTACATTATTACAACCAATATTGATGTATCTGATGGCTTAGCCAACGGTTGTGTTGGAAAGTTAGTGTATATTGAACGTGATGACAGTGATAACATCATACGCTTATGGCTTGAGTTTCCTGGTAAGATAGGAGAGAAAATTAGGAAAAAAGCTGCCCATCATATTCAAACTCTAAACATTAGTAGAACAGCAGTCCCAATTTTATGAAGATCGTCATCTGTACCAATGAATAGAAATAAGACAATATTTGCAAAGAGAAATCACTTTCCATTAGTATCTGCTTGTGCGCTTACAATACATAAGTCTCAAGGTGGTACTTTTGATCAAATCGTTTATGAATACAATAAAAGTCACAGTCAGCAGCTGTTATATGTAGCATTATCACGAGTAACTGATATAAATGGATTGTTCATTGTCTCAAACACCGATGACAACAAATTTTATCATGGAAGAAAGCGTCCAGGGTGAATAGTTGATTTACAGTGTGAATTTGAAAGACTTTCAAATTCTCGCCTAATAACACAACAGGAAGAATTATATAACCTTGTAAATGAGAGTAACATTACACTATTTTCCTTCAACTGCCAAAGTTTACGTGCTCATGTTTCTGATCTGAATGATAAAGTATTAAAAAGGTACACATTGCTGTTATTTTCCGAAACTTGGATGAAAAATGACGAACAAATTCTTATTGAAAATTTTTATTGCGTTACCCAATACAAACGACCCAACTCAACTGCTGGTGGAGTAGCTGTATATCATTCATCTACAGATACACTGAACAATGTAACACCAATTCAAAATATTTCACAAACGATATTATCACAAATTTCCGATGAGGTTTCACAAATTGGTGACATCGCCTTGGTTCGATGTGTTAATACGAATGACCAACCTGTGATTATCGTTGTTATTTATATTTCTACAAATATTAGCCTGACAAATATCATAAAATTTATTCATCAGCAATTACTTCACTACACAATTGAAGGTTCTCGACTTTTAAATAGTAATTATCATGAATTACCGATGATTCTAACTGGAGATTTTAATGTTAATTTTCGCTCTCAGGAATCTCAGCCGTTAATTGATTTTTTAGAAGAAAAATTTGATTTATCTATGAATACTTCTCGACTTCATTCAACAACGCGTTTCGGTACAACGATAGATGCTGTATTTTCAAGAAAAGTAGCAAATTTAGAGAGTAAAATTTATGTTTCACATTATAGTTACCACAAACCTATAATTTCGTACGTAAGAAATTATTATGACATTCAATTACCTGTTTCGAATGAATAATATTAATATAACATTTAAATAATCTTTGTAAAGCACATGAATAATAAATATAATTAAATTATAATATAATATTTATTTATTTAAGTTAATATTTAGGCTACGCGCAGACATACAGCGTTCTGCGTTCCGCGTTCTGCGTTCTGCGTTCGTCAGTTCTGCGTTCTGCGTTCTAGCGCACACAGGAGCCGTTCAAGACTTTTGCGTTCTATTTCGTGACTCTCCGCACGTGAAACATGTCTCTCGAAAGTTCATCTTCCGAAGATGAAGCCTTGCTTTTGTGGAGTCTAGAGGCGTCAAAAAAAAGTAGAAAATGTTGGGTACACCCTATCAACACGAAACGAGATGATATGGGAGAATTTAGTATTCTTATGCCTGAGCTGCTTCAAGATGAAGAGAGATTTTATATTTATTTTCGAATGTCAATAAATAGCTTCAATGAGTTACATGACTATGTAAAATCTGAAATAGAAAAACAAGATACCAATTGGAGAAGACGGACCAGCCATAGCGAGAACGCGAGTTCTTTGTAATTCTGTACAGAGAACGCGAGAACGCAAGCGTTCCGGATGACCGCCGCGGTCTAACTGCGTTCTGTGTGCGCCGGCGCTATAGATCCTTCACATTACAAAGAACGCGGAACGCAGAACGTAGAACGCGGAACGCAGAACGCTCTCTGTCTGCGCGTACCCTTAATCATTTCAGTGATATATGTCGTCAACGCCAAAGAAGTTTTACTTCAATCGCGCGTAAAGGTTACACGCACACACTTTTTTTTTCCATAATATGTAGGTACACATTTAAGCCAATCATTTAGGAAACAACTCATTTATAAATAACCACTATTCATTCAAAATTATTTATTCCTCCTAATTAAAAACAAAATAAGTATCCTAATATCTTAATTATTCCCATGCAAAATAAACAAATGCAGCATAAACAGTCACAATTATTTATTACCTAATTAAAAACAATCCTCTAAATAAGTCTCCCAATATCACAAAACAGCATAAACAGTCACAATTATTTATTACTCCTAATTAAAATCAATCCTCTAAATAAGTGTCCTAATATCTTAATTATGGCTAACAAAGCAGCATAAACATTCCATCACTATGCTAATTTTACTCCGTATCAATAAATAGACGATGCTCATTAGTAAACGTTTAATTTCGCTCGTACATCACCCACTCATTAACGTGCCGGTATAAGGGTGCGTTTCCACCAATAATGTGCGAGGATGTGTTTGTAAATAACCAATAGTATCGCTTCCGCTAAACGCTTCAAACTTCTAACTACTTGAAACGATACTATTGGTTATTTACGAACACACTCCTCACTAAACATCCTCACACATTATTTATGGAAAAACATCCTAAGGTTGCGATTCTAGAATATATTATTATGTGCGAGGATGTGTAGCGAGGAATGTGTTTGTAAAGAACCAATAGTATCGTTTCATTTATCTCGCTTCATCAGCACTGCTCTGGTGCTTTTTGCGCATACCAAACAAGAGAGAGATGTGTGTGAGGAATTTGTGCAAGGAATGTGTGCGAGGAATGTTTGCTTGTTAGTTCTATAATATTGAGCAATAGAAGAAATTTCACAGATTCGCCATACATCCTTGCACCACTTTTTCCTCCACAAATTTTCACAGCACAGCTCTTTCTTATTTTCTTTATTATTTTCAGCCCCGCACGACACATTTCTCTTGCATATCTCTGGTGGAAAAGCACCCTTATGTACTTTTCAGTTTGTGGAATTGTGAGCGAAGCCTTTCGGAATTCCCTTATTGCTGTATGAGTCAGCGCTAAGAGGCAAATGGAATAGTTACTGGAATGTATGTAAATTCGTGTAATGAGGGGATTTTAAGGTTCTTTTTGGGTTATATAATGAGATTTCATTGTTTTTAGTCATACATTAATACTAGTTGGCAATTCTTAATTCAGAAACTAGCTTTGAATCGGTGGTCGTGTAAAAATGACATGACAGTGACATTCAGAAAAGCTTGTAAAAATTGTCATGTAAAAGTTGTCATGAAAAAAAAAAGAAATATGTGAAACTGAAATGACGTTAGCTTTCTGATGGTGAAATCATGGTAAGTACAATAACTCATGTTATTTTTAAGTTTAAACATAACAAACAACAAAATGAAACAAAAGAAGAAAGAAAAACAATTCCAATCTTTCCTGTTTATTACAATAATAACTTTCCGCTTCATAATTCAGGTTTTATTCCACCAAGGTTAAACAAAATAAACATTCATTTGTTTTGTAATTGTTTACAATTTTTACATCTAATGGGCCCTCTTCATAATGGGCAGCGTTGAGCGAGTAGAGGCAATCACGATAGTGTAGAGAGCCTAAATGTCTATGATTGGCCGTTATTGTAGATGTTTATTCATAATCACCGTAACGACGGCAAACATCGAGGATCATATTTTGTTCTTCCAACGCTGCCTATAGTGAAGAGGACCCATTAGATGTAAATTTTTAAAACAATTACCAAATAAATGAATCTATAACGTAACATATTTAGTGTATTTAGTATAGACACTAAATATGTTACGTTATGCGACGTTCATGGTGCAAATTTTCATCCCCTATTGTATCCCCTTGTGGTTAGAATTGATCTAAATCCTTTCTTAACGGATACCTACCTGCGTGCCAAGTTTAGTAGTTTAGTTGCCCGATACGTCCAGTGGTTTGGTCGATAGATCACTAAAGGTGGGTTCCCACGGCATGTTTGCTTCACAAACCCGACCGCGCCACACCAGACCACATGCCGTGGGAATCGGTGCGCCTGTGGACGTCTGCCGAGGCCCGTGCTATCCATTGGAAGTCGGTAAGATCAAAGGTGCGGCGTGGCGCGTGCCGTCTGTAGCGCGTATGCGTCGGTTGTAATCATTCATTTCACCTGCGGCCGCGTATGCGAGTACACGTGCTGATAGAGTGGACGAACGAACTTATTTTCGAGTTTTTAACTCTATACCAAAATGAACCAGCGCTATGGAATTGTTCAAAACCTCAACATAAAAATAGAAATTATGTTAATGATGCGTGGTTACGAATAAATACCAACTTAACACATAGAAATATACCTATCGTTGAATTAAATTATTAATCAGTAGGTATGACCGTCCACACGCCTCGCCGGACGCACACATGCCGTGGGAACGCTCAGTTCAGATCGCGATGGACGGCGACAGGCGCTTGTCGCTTGCCGAGGTTTGTGAAGCAAACATGCCGTGGGAACCCACCTTATGTCAGTCAGTCACCTTTCAGTTATAATATTATACTCGTATATTTCGATTGTATCTACTTTTATACAAATTTAATTTAAATTCGCCCAATTATTCAACACATTGCATCTAGTTTAACTACGACCTTATAAGCAATCATCGAACCGTTTGATTGGATCTTAAACCTAACCCAATCGAGTCTAGATAGCAACTTAGTACTGCTAATAAACATGTAGATCCTGTAATAAATTCGTTCGGAAACGTATTTATTGCTAAAGTTCCTTTGTTGCATGTTTTACTGTTTCTCGTTTATCTTCCACCGATATTACTGTTTATGAACGATTTTAATGGTGTTAGTTTTACTGTGAAAAGTACAGACACATTGTTATTGTATTGTGTTCGGGGTAGTTTTATTGTGCGAAGAAATTGTAAAAGTCGTTAAAATTTATTTATATTTAAATCAAAATCACATACATTTATTATGTAATAATAATAAAATGTGTATGTTTGGGATTTCTTTTTATTTTTTAGAATATATAAATATGTATTATCAATTTAACGAAGATTGAAACATTTCATTTCATAATTTTTTCCGTAACCGAAATTCTAAATGTATCAAACTTTGCAAGACAAAAAGTTTTATTTGATTAGGAATTAATGGAATTTTTTCGAAACAAAAAAGGAACATCCTACCAATTTGATTCGTTAAAAAATGCACGGAAGTAAGTACAATTTTATGCCGAAAGCGTTTAGAAATAGAAACGAATTTCCCACAGCATAATATTATTACGAACCTTAAACTAAACTTTAATTAACAATAAACTTGCTTTGCTTTCATAAAGAAGGATTTAAACTTTTGTGTTAAATATTTTTCGGTTGTATTAAACACTGCTTCGCTTTATTAACTGAGAGAGATTATATTTGAGGAATGCAAAGCATCTTAATGTTTTAATCAATTTATTAATATTTTCATTTTGTTGGGAATAACAATACTTTTACATATTTTGATTGTAAGGACCGATGTTAAATGATTCGTGTTCGTAGCTAGTACTAAAACTTATAAGATGTATTATTGAAGACTAGGTATACCTATATTATAATTTTAAGAAGACATAGTTTAACTGCTCCCTGTTTAAAGTAGAGTCTAGAGTTATGGGGTTTTGAGATATAATATTACGGTATAATCTGGTATTTGTTAACGAAATAATAATTAGTCAATGCACTGATTAGAAGCGCAATAAATGCAACTAGAAAATTTCACATTAACAATCGCATTTTCCACGTTTTAAACGTGCATTTCTTAATCTTTGGAGAATTATTACTTGAACATATTCATTTTCTTTATAAGCAGCAGTTCGTTAGTAAATCGTGTAAGTGATTTCTTTGTAAAACTAACACGTTTATAACTTTTCTCTGACACCAAGATAACTTCATTTTCACTTATCAATACTGTACAAAATATTTGAGTTCACGGCACATTTCCTCAACATAAGCAAGATATGAGATTGCTATTTTCTATCCCTTTACACTATCCCGTGTTGCCCATTTTGTCCATTTTTTTGGGGTCAACGTCTTAACAGAATTAATATAAAATATAGCCGTATTTTCATTACCATTTTCTCGTATCAGAGGGACAGATTGATGAATATTTTATGCGTGTTACGTTATTTATCGGAATGAATATCATCCATATATTACATGGTTACTTGCTCGTAACTTGTAGGAGTCAAGAAACATTTTGTGTATTTTTTTGAACTACATTTATTTAGAGGGGTTTTGTCAATCTATTGATAATGTCATGTCAATAAACATTTTGCTTAGGGCCGATTTTTAAATGCTTGGATAAAACTTATTCGTCGAATAATGTATAAAACTACCATTTTAAAAATGTATTCTAATTGCCTGTATTTGACAGTTTACGTGACATTTTAATATTATCGTGTAATACTTTAGTGGACGGATAAGTTTTATCCAAGCATTGAAAAATCAGCCCTTAGAATACAAACTGTGACGTCGAAAACACATAGCAATGGAGATTTTTATTTTGAGTATACCCTGAGTTGAGTACAATGGTTAACGCGTAGAATGAAGAGGTCCAAAATTCGATTTTCAGTTGAGACTAACGCGAAAAGTCTGTTTCAGCAGAACATATTATATTGCTGCTGACTTGCTGATAAAGAATAGTTAAACAAATGTTGAAATTGTTTACTTTATTATATTATATATAGGTACTAATGCTTAAATTTAAGCGAAAGTGTTAATAAAAATACATTTAAATTAACAATTTATTCGCCGTTTACTAATTTTCTGGATATGCTGTATTAGTTTATCTGCCTATGTATGAAAATTTGCATCAAACTTGTTAAATAAGCCATGAGATACATTTAATAAACGGTAAAACCGGCTTGAAGTATTTAAAATTTTCAAGAATTTAAAATAACGAGCTTATCAGATTGCATTTATAAAATACCTGGGATAAATGCAGTCAATAAAGGCTTGCATGTGAACGTGTAGTAAGAGTTAATACTCGTAGTACATCACTATGAAGTTATAACGTTATACTGGTTACATCACTATGTTAACCCTTCGTGTGCAATTTTTACAAATTATGTTATTAAATTATATTTTATTGTGTAAATTATCTCCATTCTAATCGTTATATTTTCACAGTGACTGATTTTCGTCGTTAGTTAGATCTATTCAGAAAAACATACATTTATTTAATTATGTGGTCATGCTGACCGCTAATTATAAACAACGATTTCAACGAAACAATGTTTATTCTAAACTACTGTATTATAATCTAAACAAATATGTTACAATAATACTCTAATATTGTCCAAATAATAATTGCATTAGCTGTTCAAAACCAGGCATATAACATAAGCTCAAAATTTGAGCTTCTGTTCATTGCAAATTTTGTACAAATACATATTGTATTGTTTCGTATAGAATTTAGAGCTTTTCGTAGAGTTTTTTGTAGATTCTTTCTATTTAAATAAATAAATGCAATACAAAAAGTCAAATAAAATAAAATATTTGATTAGACATAAGATAGTTCGTATTTTATCTAGGAAAGACACTGTAAAACAGAATAATATTTATCTAATGTCAAATTAATATCTGAATAATCAAAGAGAAGAATGTCTAATTGTCTAGTATTGTTATCCAAATAATCCGAACTCTGGAAGGTCTATTTATATCCGCATTAATATACAAAGCAATGTAGAATTGTAATTTGTAAACTATTCAAGGCTTCGCTATTAGAAACATTATTGAATGAAAATAGCGAATCGGTCTTTTAGACCACAATCGCTTACGCAGGTTAAACTATCGCGATAGTGTTGTATCGACAAACTTAACCTTTCATGCATTTTAGTGCTTATTCTTATAAAATAGAGTCGAAATTTGCATGGCACCTGTTTGTGTTATTTTGTATTGTATGTTAGAAATGGCATTCCACAGTGGTTGCGTGTTTTGCTTGTAGCAGTGGATTTACGAGCAAAAGCCCTGTTTTGAGCTCTGCATTTCATTATTAACCCCGGTTTATATATCAAAGTTGCGGTTTAACACATCTAAACTGTTAACGTTTAATCTTAGATTTAAAATCTTGGGGAATTGGATTTTTAAGGAAGGAAAATTTGATTGTCTGTTACTTTTTCGTTGTAAGGAAATGTCGACTTCAATTCACGGAATAACGTCTTATCATTTACAATACCGAATAAATTATCTATTTGACTTTGATCTGGCTAGTGACTAACTGACACAAGAATAAGTTAGATCTTTGAAAATATGATAATAATATTATAATATACGAAATAATATTAATGAAGCAATATTAATTGGTTTAGTAGCAGTAGCGATATAATATCATTAATTTAATTTTTTAAAGAAGCAGATTGTAATGATTATAGATATTACAACTTAACGATTAAGAAGCATTCACATAGAGCGTTATTAGTGAATTCCATGTCCAATAACATGTACACAAAAAACTCTATTTTCAGTGTTTGACTGAAATCATTAGTTTAATAAATATTTTATTTCTTTACTGTTAAATTAAGTAATTTAGATTGTTGTAGGTATAGTACAATGTTCAGTAATGAATTACAGTAAAAGTACAGATTACTAATAAAAAATTCACTAGGTAAGTAGTCCCTTTCGTAAATTACTTTATATTAACTTCACTTTAAATGAAAACGCATAGTTTAATAATAATTGGAGTTGTAAATGCACATATTTTTATTAGTTTATTTACATCTTAATTCGTAGATTCGATAAGCAAACACAGGGGAATTTAATAGTTTAATATAGGTAAATAACATTTAAACTCAAAGACAACACTAAATTAGCACCTTAAACAATCTGAAACAAATGAATGAATTACGATGCAATAGTAAATTCATTGTCGATTGAAATTCGCGCAATTTGACAAATATGTATGTTCAATTTAACACGAATCATGTTGAATTTACTTTAGTATAATATAATTAGCTCACTTTGGCATGAAGTAGTATTTTTATCTTATAATGTAATAATATTATAATGTATAATAAAGTTGTAGTGTTAATAAATTATTAGTATGGGTACAATTTTCAAATAGATCATAATAATTAATATAGTTAGAAAAATTAATATAAAGGCATGCTTTAATCCCATGAAATTATTGCATTGTCACCGATCGTTGATAAGAGTACAATGTCAATCTGTCCGTTTAAAATGGGTCAAACTAATGATTTTTTGGTTTTTGTTACATAAAAATATATCAATTACATACTAGTAAAACTATCAAAAACAGCTTAACTAATATTATTCAGCGGTTTATCTGACACTCTGTTTTTACACACAAAATTAACATTAAAAATTTCACAACAGGAATAAAAAGCCTAATATTCGAGCATTAGTCGCCAAGTATGGCTCTCAAATGTATATCTAGTTAAATTGCCTTTACTTGGCTCAGCGCCTGAATATACGAAAATATATGAGATCTTAACTCCTTAGATAAAATGCCTTGATGTTAAATGGGTGTTTGAAAGTGTTAAAATATTATTATAATGGGTGTGTTTCAATTAATTACGGTTTTTGCCGATGTTTTAATAGTGTGCCAAATAAAGATGAATTTATTGATTGATTTATTTAATGTTGTAGGTATGCAAATAAATAGGAATGAATTGGCTAAAAGTGCAGTGTTCGAATTAACTTTAAATAAAAAGCGTGTGTGCCGCGCAAACGTGTCAGAAGTGAAACATCTTTGGCAAGATTCGAAGAAACAAAAATCGTCGCCTTTCTCGCGACCTTTAAATTTTACTGTCAACCCGCTTAAAGAAGTTTCATTTCACAAATCTCACGCTAATACACATATTTTCAGTGGTTAATCATTGAAAATTAATATATTGTTTAATACATAACGGTCTCCTTCACTAAGATAATTCAGCATAATGAATAATGTGCTTATCATAAAAGTTACTTCTAATTAATTTCAAAGTTTCTCGAAAGATCGCCAAACAAGAAATGTATTGAAATTTTAGACTTACAATATCCCTTTAAAATTCACATAAATGTAAAATATTCTTTACAAATCAAATAAATTTTCATCTTAAACTTTAATAACATATCTCAAGGAATCCGTTATTCTTCTCTAATTACAAGAGGCCCTACTAAAGGGTCAAGAAGGAAATCCGACAATATAGACGGCCATTTGTAAACGTCGTCCCATTTACATTTTGCGTCAGCCTGCCCTTAACTAGGCATGGTGTGGTGCTTTGCTTGCTACGAATAGTCGAAGAAGATGATTTGTAAATACGAATGTCTTAGAATATAGTATTTAACAACCATTTCAAAAATGTGTTATTTACACATTTTTTTTCATTTTACAAGTGAACCTGTATATAATTGTGTTATATTTTATTGGATGAATAAGATTTAACCAAGGATTGAAAAATCGGCTCTTACTGGGAAATGTGTCAAACTGTAAAAGGTGTTATTTTCATTAAATGATGATCTTTGTGTTATAGTTGGATTATTCATAGGATTTATGTCTCATCATCATCATCATCATCATCATTTTCAGCCTATACTTGTCCACTGCTGGACATAGGCCTCAGTCATGGCACACGCCACGGATTTATGTCTAGTAATAGCAAAAATAAATATGTTTGTCTTAATCAGTAGTCTCTTAGTAGACATTTCACGGTAGTTATGAATCTGCCAATATTATAAGCATAGAATAAAAATTTGGAAAATCCAAAAGTGCACGCCTCATAATTTTTTTTTTATAAATATTTAAGTATTAATTATTATTTTTGTTTATTTAATAACAATTAAACCACATCGAATCAGACCCTGAAAAATGAAAGGGTTCTATTCCTGAGCATACTCAAGCGTAAGAGAAAAAAAAAGACTCGATTAGTAAAGTATTTCGGTCGCTATCGTGTTAACAA
>CAJQZN010039091.1:16191-44448 GCA_907164685.1 Colias eurytheme | reverse complement strand
CTCTCGATTTTTTCCCCTTGTCCCCATGATTTTTGTACGGCGTTGCGGAATAATGGATTAAAAGCAGTATAGCAATAGTATGACACAGATGCCGTACATGGTCAAATGACCAAATTTACCCCCGGTAACTCTCGGAAATTAAATTAAAATTCCGACTTGGTGGACCAACATTTTTGTACGGCACTGAGCGGTTTCTTATTATTTTTAATGGATCTATCGATGGTTAAGAATGCCGTACAAAAATATATGACCAAAATTTACCGAGTCTACCTGTACTTTTCAATTCTCATCTGCACTCAGTTGGACAGCTTACAAGTGACGGCATAGTGATGAATCTTATTATTTTTTGCTCTTCTTTCGTTCTAGATATGACCGCTGGTGGTTCATTTGACCCATATTTTTTACATATGCGGGCTTGTAGTCTAAAGTACCCTTATCCTATTTCTCGTATCCTGTTTCGTTTTTGCTGTTATGAAAACAATAAAGAATTAATTCGTTATTACACAAGCATTTCCCAAAAGTCCTGTATAATAAGCATTTCAGTATCTCAACAAGCGCTTGGGAAGTAATTAAAACTGGAGCATCGTCAGGCCACTCGACCCGTCGGTCATACAGCTGGAGTACTTTCAGTTTGAGGTTTACATACGCTCACAATTTGGGACTGTTAGGGTGTTTGCTGCTTTCATGTGGTATATTAATCTGAATACTTGATTGTTTAATTGCGATATTGTACAAAACGGTTATTGATAAGCAAAGAGATCAATAACATACTGCTACGGTAACTGTAGTGACGAACGTTGGGGTGTAGTCGCAAATAGCTTTTCTAAAATATATCAAGATAGGTGACACAACTTCCATGCTTTATGAAATAGGTCAATACGAAAACCTTATGGGAAACAGCTAAATGATTGCATTATATGACAATTTAAAAGCGTAAGTTAATTTTAACACACTCCTCGGAAAAAAACGATTTTTTAGTCTTTATTTTTTATAGTATTTAATCTGAAAATTCCAACTCGGTCATGGAGAAATTGTATACTTAAGTCGCGTGAAATCAAATGCTGTATTAAGTTTAATAAGGTTAATTGTTTCTATAGATGGTAAGATTTGGGTGATTTCGGCATAAAAGTTTAGAAAAGAAAAGTAATTAGTATTATAACGTATTTCATGTCATAAAACAATTATTATTTTTTAACTCCACTTTACCTACGTGTTTGGTATAAATATTCAAAGTTGTATTTAGTGTCAATTGTGGAGGCGTTAATCTTAATATTATATATAAATCTCGTGTCACAATGTTTGTCCTCAATGGACTCCTAAACCACTAATAGGTAACCGATTATAATAAAATTCGCACACCATGTGCAGTTCGATCCAACTTGAGAGATAGGATAGTTTAAACATGTAGTTTAAACAGGTACCACGGGCGAAGCCGGGGCAGACCGCTAGTATGTATATTATACATAGTTAAGTAGATAAAAAATAAAAATTATTTTGAAGACTATATTTCACAACAACAAATTCAAAAATTATTTTCTACAAACCCAGCAGGCTTAATATCGTAACCATCCATTAAAATTCAATATTCCCCACAACCTTATATCAGATAAACGCGGTAAACATAAAAGCAGTATCTATCCCCTCTATCGAAAGCTCAATACTCTATTCGGGTCGCACTTTTCATGTATAACCTCAAAGAGCTTTAGACACGCGGTACTGCCCTATATTCTCTTAAAGGATCGTGTGTTGTAAGTGGAACGATTCATTTGCATGTTATAATAAAAGTAGATTGGAAAGTAAGAGGTAATTTTTGTAGAAGCTGTTTAGTTTTTAGGTTAGGGTACTGACTGACTGAAACTGCAGTGAATGGCCGAGATCTAATCTAATAAAAATAGATATTAAAGACTTTTAAACGGATTTTAAACGCAATTATATTATTTTCCCAACGTTTAAAATCCGATAAAAAGTCTTTAATTTCTAAATGTATAATACTGGCGTAAAATCAAACACTAGAAAATACTAATAAAAATATTTAATTCTTAATTATAACTACAACAGTCTTATTAATTACATCTTCTTATCTTACATCTTGGTAAGAATTCATTCTCAATGGAACAGAGATGACATAAGAAAAAAAATAGTGCTAACAAAATTTCGCTTCTTACTTAGTTACGAATTATTACAAAAATCCCTCTTCTTAATTTAGATCAAACAATATTTTGTGGTTAAAAATAATGTGTTACATTTTTGAGCTAAATATGAAGAAATATTATCTTTAAATCTGATGCCATCTGCTTGGCACAAACTCCTAAATATTATCGTATTTTATTTTTAATAATGATCTTGAGCAATTTTCGTCTAACCCCTAAATGTTCCAAGAATTATTGAGACATTTATGTCACCTCAAATAAAAGTACATATTTATTTCGTGAGCAACAGAATTTTCTATACATAGGTATAGAAAATTCTGAGGATAGCCGGATAGAAGAGGATAGCCTCTTAGGTAATTAAAACGTTTATATTAATCTTGATTATCTGCTCATTAATATAGGAAAAAATCCGCAACCGATGCATTATTAATTATTATACCTTTAGCAAACTTATTGCATAAACAAAACACAAACACAAAGGGCTAACTCGTTCTCTGTGTACATACAAAAATGTGATAATGGTGCTTATCAACCCCTGTGTGCGTAAGGGATGCACGGGGTTGTTGAACTGCACGAGGGTGGGTAATTGCCGACTGGCCTGTTAGTAATTGGTCGTGTGATGTTTATTATTGTGTGATGCTATTTGCTAAATTGAGGCTTAGAATGTAGTGACTAGTGGTGGTTTTGTTCCATTCATAAATGTATACGAGACGGGAAGCATGATGATTTTACTTTTAGTAAATAGCTAGAAAGCTAATGTAAAACATAAAATAATATAAATTGATGAAGTAATTCTATCCTATGTTGTTAGTGAACTGTAAAATAAATCTAGTATAGTATATATATATAAAAATGAATCGCAAAATGTGTTGGTAAGCGCATAACTCGAGAACGGCTGAACCGATTTCGATAATTCTTTTTTTATTATATTCCTTGAAGTACGAGGATGGTTCTTATGTAGAGAAAACGTAAATATGTACCACGGGCGAAGCCGGGGCGGACTGCTAGTATAGTATAAAGATAGTCACGTCCATAAAAATGTTTTAACTTTTAATAAAAAATAAAAATTAAAGAAATATTGATAAATCGACTAATTTTTTAGCAGCAAATTATGTGTTAAATTGTCAAGTAACGCGATTACAACATAAACAATTTTAATTTCCATGCAGGAAACACCATTATCTATTTGTTGCAGAAGTGTACGATTACCTAGACCGGTCTTTTCTTTTAATTGACCACATTTTTAACATACACAATGATTTTTTCATTCTATTAACTATCGATTACAATCTTATCACAATTCAAACTCAAATTAACTGTATCTATTATTCTTTCAGGTGATGGTAGCGCTCGCGTCCCACCACCAATCCGTAGAAGCAGAGAAACAAAAGCTCCGCACTCAAGTGCGTCGTCTCTGCCAAGAGAACGCTTGGCTCCGTGATGAATTGGCCGCAGCTCAGCAGAGGCTGCAGGCCTCCGAGCAGAGGGTCTCGCAGCTCGAGGAGGAAAACAAGCACTTGGAGTTTATGGCCTCCATACGGTAAGATAAACAAAAGCTCATCATTATCATACGGCGAGGGCTTCTAGATTCTTCTAGATTTAGGCTCGTGTTCCACTACCTGTAGAAGAATTAAACTCAAAAAACTCAAACTTAAACATTTATTTATTCAATTAGACTTCTTCTAGAAGCACTTTTGAATCGTCATTACATATTCTTTACATTTACCACCGATTCGGAGTAGAAGTATGAAGAAGATAAACACTAGCTAAAAACCGCTTGAGTATCTGTTTGGATTATCTGTCAGTTAAAACTGTTCCTATAAAGATTACCAATGAAAAAATATGTTGGTATGTATTATATATATACTTTGGGATATTGGTTGAAGCGACAAATAAATAATTATGTATAAAATATACATAATGTGTTAACTAGGCCCAAGGGCATCAGCATGTGATAAAACTGGTACTTAATATTGGTAATGAAACTTTTACACAGATTATACAAATCAGTTTATAAATGTGAAATAAAGTAGTCAAGTTCATTAATTTATTTATGACACGTTGAGATTAATCGTTATTATCATGGGTGGCTATAAATGTGTTGAAAGAATTAAGATAAAAATTATGAATGAAATTTTTAATACGATGAATGAATTCATCGATGTTTTAAATCTTGTTTTTACTATGCTGTGATGTTAAATGATATAAATCTTTAACTTCTTTTTTGTACTGGTTTCGTCACATCATTTAATAAATTATGGTACCAATCTCACCAGCACCACTAAAGCTCGTATCTTTATGGTGTTTTTTATGGAGCCATTGTATTTTATTATACCTACACTATAAATCACACCATAAATATTATATTCTAATACCAATATACAGTTCGTGGGTTTGAAGTTGAACTTCTCCCAAATGGCTTGACCGATAGTCATGAAATTTTTATGCATATCGGGTAGGTGTAAGAATCGAAGAACATCTCCTTTTCATTACACTAAGTGATAATAGAAAGGTAGAAAAACATTTGCTGTGAAAGCTAATCCATACTTTCCATACTTAATATTAAAAATGCGAAAGTAACTCTGTCTGTCTGTCTGTTACTCAATCACGCCTAAACTACTGAATCAATTTTCATGAAATTTGGTATGGAGATATTTTGATACCCGAGAAACGACATAGGCTACTTTTTATCCCGGGAAAATGACGCAATCCCGGAAATCCCACGGGAACGGGAACTATGCGGGTTTTTCTTTGACTACGCGGGCGAAGCCGCGGGCGGAAACCTAGTTCCTTTATATGTCCCTGAATACAAAAAGCTTATTCCTTTAGCTTATTCCTTGCATTTAATTATATATTTTTTGTTTAATTGCAGTAAATACGACAGCGATATCACAGAAGAGAATGATACCAGCCGAAGTGGACAGGCGGACAACAAGCGGGACGACCCGATGGTCGATCTGTTCCCAGACGACGATCATGAGGACAACAGGAATAATAAATGTGAGCTTTTTTTAAATTATCTATGAAAAAATTGCCAAAAAAGTGTAGTTAAAGTAACTTATGATATACTTTGACTAATCGGTTGGCTTCAAAATGGGAAATATAGCAAAAAGTTATTCTGTATCGGTAATTCTTTTAATGAATATTCGATTTATTATTGAAGAGATATGCAAATTATCGTAAGGTCATTGTAATAAATTACTTTACGTTTTACATTACCTACATTATAAAGTGTTTATTTGTTTTTGTTGCAATTACAGAATACAATAGATTTTCATAGTAATAGATTAAACATATTATTGAATAATACCTTTAAATTAAAGAGACGGGTCACTGAAAATCTGCGTTGCAACTATGTTAAAGGCTTATTACACTACCCGATATGAAGGGCCCTGCATCTAGGGTGGGCGTGTTCCCTAGTTAGTGTGGCGCTTATTACACTTCTCTGCGAATTGGGCCCTAACTCAGTTTATACGCGAATGTCTAGAGAGATAAACGTATTGTTGCATTTTACATTATGCCGCCGTCAGTATCGAAACTTCAAAAAGTTGCTGTAGCAGTGGCAACCGTTGACGCAATAACAAATATTAAAAAAAGAAAAATCTGGGTGAAAGAGTATTTGCGGTTGCGTGAAAAGCTTTCAAATATGCAAATACTAAGCGTGCTTGAACCGGGAGTTTTAATGAATTTAATTAGAGTAGGTGCAGAACAATTTGAACACTTGTCGAGTTTTAAAACAATTAAATAAACAATTGATTTAAACAATTTATTTATTTGTTAACATGGCGGTGTGATCACAAACATTTGGAACTTCCCTTTTAAGTTATATAAACCTGTTGTAGGGAAGTTTGGTGACACCTTACATACAAAAGCACAGCCTTACATGCAGCCACTCCACGCACTAGTCGCGCGGCAACTGAGCTCCCTAACCGCCCTAAACGTTATTACATTACCCAATCTGCAGGGCGCTTAGGGAGCTAGGCAGATCGGGCAGACCCGATCGCCCTAAATCGGGACACTAACTCCCTAAGTCTTATTACACCACTCTTAGTTAGGGTTAGGGTCCCTAAAAATTGTGTGGTCTAATAAGCCTTTTACCTGACTTGACTCCACTTTGTTTTATTTTACTCTTACATATTTTATTATTATTGTATTGTTTTGTTTCATGTTGTGCTGTTTTAATTGTATTCTTTGTTAATTGTGCTTGTGGAGTCAAAAACACTATTAAAATAAACATTCATACAACATCAACACATACACACACACATATACACGCACGCATACACACACGTATATATACATACACTTAATACTTAAAATGGCAAGTAAAGTTTGAAATATTTTTTATGCAATGAAAGAGATTGAGCCTCACAACACAGGGGATCCTAGTGTGGGGTTCAATGCAGCATATGTAACTATATTATGTAACATTTTTTGAAACTAATACTTAAAGAAATTTTTCATTTTTTTTTCAAATAAATGATCCTTCTTTCTAAATTCCAGCCATGTCCCCAACACCGCCAACTAATACTTAAAGAAATTTTTCATTTTTTTTTCAAATAAATGATCCTTCTTTCTAAATTCCAGCCATGTCCCCAACACCGCCATCTCAATTCGCGCAACAAGTGAACGTCGGCTATGAGATTCCAGCCCGTTTGCGAACATTACACAATCTAGTGATACAATACGCGTCACAGGGCCGATATGAAGTGGCTGTACCACTGTGTAAACAAGCCCTTGAGGATCTGGAGAAGACATCTGGTCATGATCACCCCGATGTGGCCACTATGCTGAATATTTTGGCGTTGGTTTACAGGTAAGAATCAGTTATGGCATTTTTATGCCCTAAAAACGGCAGAAGTTTGGTCAGGGTCATGTTTTGGGAATTTTTAGAAACTAAAAACGGCAGAAGTTTGCAGATGAACATGATCTAGCTCTAATACAGGTAAGAAAAGAGAGCGTATACACTATGAATTTGACATTAAACTACCTCATAAACTTTGTCATATACAAACTTTAATGCACTAAAAAGGCAGAAGTTTGGAATGGTCAGTGTATGTATGTGTCATTTCATCATGATCTTAAATAATTATTTTGCTTGCTATGAATGATGAGTCATAGTTTGGGACTCTGTGATTGTGTTGTCGATTAAGATTTATTTACTGACTCATATTTATATAGCTCGAACTAGTATATGTATAAACGATGCACCTCAAAGACAACATGAATTGTGTTGTGGTTTGTAGTACAAACTACAAACCATAGGTACCATAGGTACAAACCTAATTCGTCCAAGATAATTAGGATTACTTTGAACGATACCTTAGCAAAAGTTTTAAGCTATTGCATAGCTTCTATCGCGGGCCGTGAGCGCGGGGACCGAATCCAGAAATTCCGTAACAAATAAACCTCACGCTCCCCCCTCTGACGGGCGCGGAGGTGTGGCTTGAAGGCATAGCATGCAATAGCTTTACCGCGACAGTCCCCGAGTGACACACGTCTTTTTTTATTCACACATAGGACATATCATAGAAATCTAAATAACAAGACACTAGAAGTCGTAAGCGTGCGTGACCTTGTCGCCACTCAGGTGATCTTCACATCACCAGTGCATTCGTCACTGTTCAGTTGCTCTGGAGACGTATGAGTGTATACATGGTGTGTTTCAGCAATTCCCATTGCGGAAATTCTTCCACAATTTGTAATTATACTTATAAAGGAATAATATTTCATCGGAAAATATTTTTTTTTAGAAATAATGCCGTTTTTCCTTAAAATTATAGAATATTTACAAGTATTACGAGTGTCACCATAGTAATCGAAATAACAATGAATGACACAGTCGACCATTCTTATTAGCACGTTTGTTCGTATTGGAGCAAAAAGTCTCATATACTTAGGGATGTTATTCTAAAATAAACCGTAAATTCGTGCGTTAGGATACATATTCAAAAGCTTAATTTAATAGTTAAGTTAGTTTTCACTAAAATCAAGCTGTCCAATAAAAGGCATAATTTACTTGTGTGTACTGTTTAGCTTTCGGTTTGAATGTGTTGATTTTGGCGACAGCGGTTTTCATACGAATTATGACATTAGAGCACTTCTATGTGTCTTGTTATTTAGATTTCTATGGGACATATAGAAATAATACAATATATTTTGTTTATAGGGATCAAAACAAATACAAAGAAGCGGCGAATCTACTGAACGACGCTCTATCCATCCGTGAAAAGACGCTCGGCGAGAACCATCCAGCTGTGGCCGCTACTTTGAACAATCTAGCCGTTTTGTATGGAAAACGAGGTATGAGACTTTGTCCTACTAATATTATAAATGCAAAAGTTTGTGAGGATGTGTGTGTGTGCGTGTGTTTGTGTGTTTGTTGCTCTTTCACGCAAATACTACTGAACCGATTACAATGAAATTTAGCATACATATAGAGGGTAACTTGGATTAACACATAGGATAGGTTTCATCCCGGAAATCCCACAGGAACTATGCGGGTTTTTCTTTCAAAACGCGGGCGAAGCCGCGGGCGGAAAGCTAGTACAGTATATGGATTTTTTGTTTGGATTTGTTGTTACAATTTTGCTTATCATATGAATTTGCTCTCAATAATTTGAAGCCTATGTGAACTTTAGAACTTTAAAATGTTTAATTATATCAGGTCATGTTGTTGACTCCATTAAAATGTAAAGGGCCAAATAAACATGTGTCGTGTTGTATAAGTAATAATAATATTAATCGGCGATATAAATTATCATTCCTGAGCTTGTTTCTTATCTATACTAATATTATAAAGGTGAAGAGTTTGTCTGTCTGAAAAATTATTTCGGTAGCGTAGTTCACTATAAACGATAACATAACTTTTTAAATGTGTATTACGATTTTTTTGCTTTTGGCCATAACTAATAAAGAACTATTTTTCGTTTTTACAGGCAAATACCGTGAAGCAGAGCCGCTATGTAAGCGTGCGTTGTGCATCCGCGAAGCAGTGCTCGGACGAGATCATCCAGATGTCGCGAAGCAGCTTAATAACTTGGCACTGCTTTGTCAGAATCAGGTGGGTAGTTTTGGACGAAAAATCACAAAAAATTACAAAAAATGTTTTTTTTTTGCTTGAGATCGTGTTGTGTACAGAATGACACATGATATTAGTTTTTTACGTTTATAGAAGAAAAAATAAAAAGAAAAACACAGTGATTAATTTTTTGCTCGACAAAACCGCACTGCTGTGAATCAAGAACGAAGAACCAAGTGATACTAGTTTTAAACGTCTATAGAAAAAAAAAACCGGGTTGCACTCCGGGAGTGCCGGCACAAGTGAAAACTTGATTATTAACGTTGAGCATGTTTGATATTTTGGAATGGTATCCGTCTTACGCTTTTTCAATCAGGACACGTGTCCTGACGCGAGTTTAAGATTTTATACCCATTACAGAAAAAGTGCTCAACGCCGCTAAAGAAGTTTTCACTTCAAAAATACAAAAATATCGTACTACTGTGCCAGAACCAAGTGGATATAGGTTAAAGAAGATAAATACTATTGGCTTTGTGTTATTCTCGTATTCAACTAGATCACTACCAAGTATGATAAAAATTCGTGGCTCTTCTATTTTTACGTAAACTTCTATCTTTCTAAGAGCCCGATATTTTTTGGTGATTTTTTTATAAATATATAATATTTTTATAAATATAATTATATTATTAATTTACTTATTTCCAGAACAAATACGAAGAAGTCGAGCAGTATTATCAGCGCGCGCTTGAAATTTACGAGAGCAAGCTCGGCCCGGACGACCCCAACGTCGCCAAGACGAAGAACAACCTCGCCTCTTGCTATCTTAAACAGGTGGGCTTTTATTTATTTGTTTTTTTGAAGTGAAAACTTCTGTAGCGGCGTTGAGCACTTTTTCTGTGATGGGTATAAAATCTTAAACTCGCGTCAGGACACGTGACCTGATCGAAAAAGCGTAAGAGCGAGCGCGCACGAGCAACTTTGTCTCCGCAACTATTTTGTCTCTCCCACCCATGGGCTAGTATGAAAGTGCGCGCACGTAGCGACGCAACTCCCCATACAAATTGATGGGAGAGACAAAATAGTTGCGGAGACAAAGTTGCTCGTGCGCGCTCGCTCTAAGACGGATACCATTCCAAAATATCAAACATGCTCAACGTTAATAATCAAGTTTTCAATTCTGCCGGCACTCCCGGAGTGCAACCCGTCTTTTTTTTATGTATGTACACCGATTACTCCGAGGTTTCTTAACCGATTTACGTGATTATTTTTTTGTTCGATGCGGAATGGTGTCGAATTGGTCCCATAAAAATTTTATTTGGATTGGCCCAGTAGTTTTTATTTGTTTTTTTTTATTATTACTTCTTTAGCCGTGTCATAGAATATCAAATTTTGATAAGTCTTTACTAAAATATTATTTAGTTTTCTTATATTATTACTGCTTACTTCGTAGAAGATCCGCGGCGGAATTTCCGTCATGTGTGGCGAAGGCCAAGAAGCTTATATATAATACACTGGAGATTGCACTATGACCATTAACTTGTAACAAGAAAATATGACCTTGAATGACGCTTGTATGTTTTTTATCCCTTTCACACCAACTTGCCAAGTTAGGTGTTAATGGTCACAAGTTAATGGTCATAGTGCAATCTCCAGTGTATTAGATATAAGCTTCTTGGCGAAGGCCTTCAAGTAATTTTGTGTATTTATTTTATACATTATAATAATAACGAGTGGACCCGACAGACGTTATCCTATCTTTTCGCGAATTGTCAATTGCGCGACATTGACTGACGTTGACTGACCGGTTGGCTTGGTCGGTAGTGGCCCTGCCTTCCAAGCCAGAGCTTGTGGGTTCGATTCCCTCCCGGGGCAAATATTTGTGTGATGAACATAGATGTTTGCTCTGTGTCTGGGTGTTAATTATCTATATAAGTACTAGCTTTCCGCCCGCGGCTTCGCCCGCGTTTTCAGAGAAAACCCCGCATAGTTCCCTTTCCCGTGGGACTTCCGGGATAAAACCTATCCTATCTCTCAAGTTGGATCAAACTGCACATGGTGTGCGAATTTTATTATAATCGGTTAAGTGGTTTAGGAGTCCATTGAGGACAAACATTGTGACACGAGATTTATATATATATATTAAGATTTATTTAAAAATTATATATGTATGTTTATCAGCCATCTGGTTTCCATAACACAAGCGAAAGCTTAGTATGGGATCAGATTGTGCCGTGTGTGAAAATTGTCCTGAAATATTTAATAAATTTATTTATTCTTATTTTATTATCAAACAGGGCAAGTACAAAGAAGCGGAGACGTTGTACAAGCAAGTGTTGACTCGGGCGCACGAAAGGGAATTCGGAACTATTGATGGTAAGTCATTGTAATATTATAATATACATTTTTAGGTTTTTTATATTTTTTTTGCCTATGAAATATTTGTGGATAGTGATGCTATTTTATACGGATTACTTTTATCTCGTATCATGATATTCTTGTATCTGGTTTTGGATACCAGCAGAATAGATATAATTTAAATAATTTTAACAATTTATTTAGTTTCATAAATACATTGTATTTTGTTCTAAGTACAATGTTTGAACTTTGAATGTATTAATATTAATCTGTTTTACAAATTTAACGTTATTTATTTCCTTAACAGTAACTATTATCCTTTTTTCATTCAAATATATTCATCGTTTGATGAATATCTATGATGAATCTCATCTAAAATTTATATAACGTTTTCAGTACATATTTATTTTTAGAACTGTACCTTTCTCCTTTGTCCATCTTTAATTTACTTTTGTTGTTTTAAATTTTTATTGATTTCAGAATATATAGCGTCATTAAAAAAGCCAAAAAAATAACAAATCGTCCCTATAACATAATTATCTGCAAACTAAAAGAAGATGTGCAATACGTTATCACTGCATTCCTATATCTTTATAGTTTTAAGAATTATTTTAAATAGTTAATAATATAAAGAAAGGGTGAATTCAATTTATTAATATTATATAATATTGTCTTGTAAATAATACGAAGTAAGAATGATACAATCGAATTTTCTTTCTATATCCTTGTCTTCCATTTTATAGTAAACCAATAATTTAAAGGAAAGTCGAAAGAAATTCATTTTTATAAATAAATATAGAAAATTCACCCTTTCTTTTTAAAATAGATAAATAATTGTCTATAGTGATAAATGCCTCGAAGCTATTTCATTGAACAGACAGCCAAAGTTTTTAATAAAGTCTGATTGATACAGATTATACAAAATACAGGGCTATGATATATTTATACTGTATGTAGATTTGAATTAATTAAATATTTGTTTTACGACAAGCACGTAATAATTGGAGTAGACAAATCATTCGGGATTGTATATAATTTTAATATTTTATTTAAAAAATTAAAAAAAAAACGTTAATGTTATCGACACTAATCTTAACCAAAAAAAAATGCAATAAAACACGGAAAAATAATAATAATATGAATATTGTAACTAATGCAAATAAAGGATACAAATATAACTATTTATCGAGTATATTCCATCCCTTTCACATTGTTGCGTTACACTAGTACAAGTGAGATAGCATGCTGCTTCGATAGTAGAAAAAAAAATTGATTTTTTGTGATTTTTTTTAATGAATTATGTCGGATTTATCTGCTCCAAATATTACAATAGCATAATACAAAGAAATACATTATTTTGGTAATATTTTTAATACTGAATGAATACTTAGTTACCTGCATGTGATTTTGTATGTAGATATTATTTATATTATAACAAAAAATAATCCCTCAATATATCATGAATTCCTATTTTTTTTATTTTTCCTAGATCTCTTGTTGCATTTGGTTAATACTCGAATGTTTTTTTGTAGAGATAGTCTTTGCTTGCCTTAAAAAACGTAAAAAAAAAATTAGAAAGCTTTTTATTGCTATTCGGACGTTAATTATTCTTAATTAATGGGTATGTTTGTTTTATAAACATTATAATAATGAATCAATGAAATATTTATCATGAAATACATGTATAATCCATAATAATGAAATGATTAATAATTTGGAATATTTTTTTCCCTTTTTTTACAAAAAGGACCATTTTTTGCATAATATATTTTTTTATACATTGTACAAAATATTGTAAACTCGTAATCATAGGGTTATGTCATTATTCTGGTACAATATGTCTATGGATATTTTTTTAATATTTTTATAAGAAATATGACATTTACAGATATGAAAAGATATGGCGAATAATTGTAAAATGTTTTATGCATGTGATAGAATTTTATTTAATAGTAAAAAGCCGTTATTATCTAAATACAATTTTGCGGAACCATAGAGAATATAAACTTATCTATATCAAAACCATAAACGAGGCCATAGAGCATAGAACTTGACTGTGAAATTAGCGTTTCGCAATCCAAGTAGAAAATTAAATTAATCACGAATACTTTTCCCGTTAAAAGTGTTATTGTGAACTCGATCATAGCTTTATACTGCCGGTATGACGATTCAAAAAGTATACAAGATAGAGTTTAGGGGTTATAGACGTGACCGTTTAAAGATTTTAAAATTTATATAGCTGCCCCGTGTTTATTCAAAAAGTATACAAGAGTATTTATTTAATAACTTTGAGAATATTCAAACCAATGAATTGTATTGATTTTAACTGTTATAATTGAGTGTTGTTTTTCTTTTTATGCAGATTTTAAAATTCAATTGATGATTTTATATCATATTTTAACAGATAATTTACTAGATTGATTCATATTTTAACGATAAGATTATTTATGTTTATTAAGCCAAAATAAAGTGTCTCTGTAATATACTTTTTGAATCGATAACGTTTTATTTTATGTTTTACCGTTGATTACTTATAAATGGACTGAGAATTGAATTTTTAGCATACATTTTTAAAACTTACTGCATTGTCATAAAGCTGAGTTTCGTTTGTCAATCATGTGTCGAGAATATTTTTAAAACGTCCATTTATAAATACATTAATTTTTACATTGTTTTATATAAGCTTTGCCAAAGTATGTGATGTTTGAATATTGTGATTAATGAGTGAATTTGCCAAAAATGTGCCTTAGTTTTATTTTAATTCAAATAAAAAAAAAAAATGATAAAAAATTTCGTTGTTGTAATGTTTTTTTTCAGAATTTATATCGAGTTTGCGTTAAATATAATTATTGTACAGTTTATTTAGTTATTTCATTTACCTTATTTTGTTCGTTCGGGATGGCTTGTTATTTTCATTAGGTGAGTGACACAAGTTTGGATTCTTTTGACAGTGGCACAGGTAGGAAAGGTTGCCATATTTTGTTGGATTTTTTGTCAAATTATCATAAAAAAAAAGTTTTTTTTTGTAATTTTTCGTCGATATATCGAATGTGTCACGCCTTCCCAGCTTGTGTCACTTTAAATCTTGGACGGACTCAAGTTGATTGGCCCTGGAAATTCGGTTTTTATCTCGCTCTAATTACTCAGACAGACGTATAACATGAATAATTACACTGCGTGGTTTTGTATAAAATACTATGTCTATTAATGAAAATAAATATTTTTAGAGATAAATTGTATGTCGTATTGAATTTCAAGTACATAATATAATTTTTAGCTTATAATTGTGGATTATTTTCCCTTCTATAGCATTAGAGTGAGAGGTGAAACAAAAAAATAAAGATTCCAATATTATTTAGAACATAATTGAGTCCGTACAAGAGACAAAACGCTTTATAATTAATAAGTTAACCGCTTTTTACATTTATTTTGATTTTCACCTAAAATTATAAGAAATTAATTTATGTTTTTTCGAACAGGCGACAACAAACCGATCTGGCAAGTGGCAGAGGAGAGGGAGGAAAATAAACATTTGCAGAAGGAAAACGCGCCCTACGGGGAATATGGCGGATGGCATAAGGCTGCTAAGGTGCGTTGATAATTTTATTCTTCAAATTGTCAAATTATAACAATAAATAAATCAAATAATTTTTCAGCACCGCCGCGAGGCGAGATACTTGCCCCCCCAATAAATCAAATATTATTGTGTTGGATGTCGAAAGTTTACTTATGAATGCACATGATAATTAATACTCAAGAATTTAAGATTAAATATAATTCGTTTCTAATCCAAAATACCGTTGTCGTGTACAAACTGTCTTTACTATTTCAAAATCAGAATATAAATTAATAGCCAAGAATTTAACGGATATTTAAGTGTAGTAATGATTATAAGAGCTTCTAATTCGACTGACCGGTTGGCTTGGTTGGTAGTGACCCTGCCTTCCAAGCCAGAGGTTGTGGGTTCGATTCCCACCCGGGGCAAATATTTGTGTGATGAACATAGATGTTTACTCTGTGTCTGGGTGTTAATTATCTATATAAGTATTTATTTTAAAAAAATATATATGTATGTTTATCAGCCATCTGGTTTCCATAACACAAGCGAAAACTTAGTATGGGATCAGATTGTGCCGTGTGTGAAAATTGTCCTGATATATTTATTTATATTTAATTATTAATTGTAGCGTGATTGTGCATAATTTTTTTTTTGTATGAAGCACAATTATAACATATTTTTTTTTAATTACTCCAAGCTTCACAATCGTATAATTTCCCCTAAAACATACAAATATAACGTTTCCAGGTGGACTCGCCAACAGTGACCACCACGCTCAAGAACCTCGGCGCGCTGTACCGGCGCCAGGGCAAGTACGAGGCGGCCGAGACGCTCGAGGACTGCGCGCTGCGCAGCCGCAAGGAGGTAGCGTGATTTGTTATCTGTGCCTCTTTTGTTGTCTGTGCGCTCTAACTGTCAATGTCAGTGTCAGAAAAAAAACTTGGCGTAAAAAAAGTTACACTGACAGTTTATGTCAAAAAAATTTTTGGCGGGATTTGTCTTGTCAGTTAGCAAAAAATAATGCGGGGAAAATATAAAGCCTGTTATAAAAAAATGTATGCGTGTGTGTACACACGTAAGAAGTAAAACTTCTTTATGACCTTATTTTTCAAAAAATAATTTACTATATGCAACTTTACAGAAATACGTCGATTCAAATACGGCGCGTAAAGGAAAAATGTCACGCGTAACAAAAAATGTTACACTAAATTTTTTTCCAACCCCGATAAAGAAGTTTCACTTTGAAAAGTTAGTGGATAGGTTTAAGCGGGCCTTATGACATGATATACAAAAAAAAATTGTTGTCGAATTTTGGCGGGCTTTATAACAGATGTGGGAAATAGGAAAGTCGCCCATAAAAAAAAGTTAGTTGTCATATTTTGGCGGGCTTTTTTATGACATGATATGGAAAAACAGCTAGTCATTTTAAAGTTTGTGGACAGGTTTTGGCGGGCGTTTTTTGACAAGACATGGTTGACATTGACAGTTGTGGCATTTTTTATTTATATTACAGACAAAATAGTATAAGTTTTTTTAGGTAGATTTTTTCGAGGTTATGCATGATATTTTTATTAAATATTAAGATTAGGTTTGTCTTATTGATTCTTGAATATTAAGTAGGTACATATTATAGGATGTATTTTAAATATGTAATATTGTAGGTATATTATATTCTAAAGAAATTACTATTTAGTAGTTTATAACTAAGTTTATAACTATTTATTATAATCAATAGTTGAATGCATCTACCTATCTATATTTAGATTGAAACATTTACATTATATTTTTGTGACACATTTTTCAACGTATTTTTCATAACTTCTGTAGAATTTGAATTCAGATACTTATTATTTTTTTTCATGATGAAATTTCATATGATGGGGTATTGAAAGAATTATATTAGGTATTTGCTAATTGCAAAATTATGTACCTAGTAGATTTATTGATCGAAAATATAAAAAATGGGCCGTACAAAATTTTTTGAAGTGAAAACTTCTTTAGCGGCGTTGAGCACTTTTTTCTGTAATGGGTATAAAATCTTAAACTCGCGTCAGGACACGTGACCTGATCGAAAAAGCGTAAGACGGATACCATTCCAAAATATCAAACATGCTCAACGTTAATAATCAAGTTTTCACTTCTGCCGGCACTCCCGGAGTGCAACCCGTCTTTTTTTTATTCGTCGTAATTTGACACAAATTGGCAATACAAAAAAAAGTAGGAAAAAAACGTTTGAATTCGGTTTAAGGCGTTGGACATGATGAAGGCGTCTCGCGGTCGGTCGGCGCGCGGGCGGGACGCGCTCGAGCCGGAGCAACACGACGAGATACCGGTGCGTGTTGTTGTTGTTTGGTGTTGTTTGTTGGTTGGAGGGGGTTGAGTGCCTCGTTTGTTGGTTGGTTGTGTTGTGTGGTGTGGGTTGGTGGGTTGTGATAGAGTTTAGGCCATATTAGTTTTTTTTTATTATTTTTGTTCATTTCTATTCGTAAATCGTAAAATAGGAGTATTGATTAAAATTAATGAGTTACAACTTGTTTTTGAAAAATATTGGTCTATCTGCCATTTTATCTGTTATAGGGAGAGAAATAGTATTTATGTCGTGTAGCGTTACTAAAATGTTTAAAATAACATATTGGTAAACGCATTATCGGCTGTTTAACTTTACATAGATTTTGATCTGTAAAACAGTAATAATTGATTTGAGATTTTACGTATTGCAAAGGGAATAAAGTTTGTGATTAAAAACATGAATAATAGCAATAACGATATTTCTAATCAACATACGAGGCTACTTAAAAACGACAATACAATAAAAAGTTTGTATGCAACATCGTTTGGCAAATCGCACTGTATCATGTCCACAATGCTTTATCACTGTTCGGGAAAACTCATTGGCTGTCAAATACATGTTTTGGAGGGAAACTTTGGCGCGGTTTGATCTGTCAGTTGCGTTTTTTGGAACCCTTTTTTTTCAATTTGACACACGTCAAATGTCATTGTCATTATGAAAAAAGGTTTTACTTTTTTTATTGATTTAAAAATATCATTCATCGACATGGTATCGTTTAATATTTCATTAAATATTCAGTTTAACAAGAGTCGCGGTCATTTATCAAGTTAATGCTTCATGCTTTTATTTATAAGTGTACATATTTTTTTTATCATTTTTTGTTTAATATTGTTTAACCTTTGTATATATGTATTTTAATTTATGTAATTTAGTGTATGTTGTGTATTTATTTTAATTATTATTTTCCTTAAATCTCTCGAGTTAAATATTTAGTAGACAAATTCTTTTGAACATCAGATATAACTAATGATTTAGTTACTTTAGAAATTTTACTTAAAAATTAAGTTTTTTTTAAGTAATTCAGAACATAAAATCTTTAATTTCAAGTAACTGTACTTGTACCAATAGTAAAAAAAATGTTAAATTTTTATTTACTGAATACCCATAAACTGATTTTGATTTCTGATAATGCTGTACATACAATATTTGTGTTTCCCAATTTGTTTTGACAAGCTTTTTTCCGTTGATTTCTTTTCCAGTGTTACCGTTTTACGTCACCGCTTTTATTTTGTTGATTTGCACATTTATTTGATGTTTTTGTCCATAGGGCACGAACCAAGCAAGCGAACCACGCATGAATCTTAAATCGAAACTTTTCAATGCGCTAGGTATCAACACGGGGAATGCGCCGCACCAATAGCCTAGATATAGACATAGCCTAGGTTTAAGTTATAGATGCCTATATTAAGTGCTCACTCGCTTTTCGCGTGAATTTTTTACACTTTGGATCTTTAAAACAGGCAAAACAAGACAAATACAGATAAGAAACTACATATAACGTTTGTTATAAAAATATTATATACTTTTTCCAAAGTTCGCTCATTAAAAAGAATTCACGCTTCACACTAAAGCCCGCCTTTTTGTATTTTGTAGATTATACTTATATTACTTTTAGCATATACGTCTTATTATTTTTAGCATGGTAACATTAGTGAACTATAAAACGCAAAAGGGCGGGCTCACGTAGCATAGATTTATTTATTAGCATGTGTTAGGATAAAAATAAGAACAAAAAATAACAAAAAATATTATATTGTTTAAATAATCATATTGTATACCGTCCGGATGAGATATATATAAATAAAATGCAGTTATGTTTTAATATCATGACATTTAGCCAACGCATCTCAAAAATATTGCTATCGCATCAATCGAATTTGCATTTATCTGTGGCGTATTTTGAGGTTATATTGTATTTTATAGTCTGTGTGTTGAAACAACGATTTTATTTTATTTTATTTGCTTATTTTAAAAATCATTTTGCTGATATATTTTTATGGTTGATTGTGTTCTACCTAGTTGAGAATGCATGTGATTTTATTGTAAACGTCAGATTTGTGTATATTTATTATTATTATCTATGCAGCCGAGATTTTTTTAATCTGTTTTAAATGTCATTATTTTTATTAATCTTCATTCCAGTGTAGCGTATGTTTCGGTATAAGCTTTATGTTAGAGATTTTAAAATATAGTATTTTTTATATAATTGATATTTTAATTTTATCCGTACGTGGATGCTTGAGAATTTAAAAGTTTTTAATACGAAAAAAAATATTGCAAAGTAAATATACGAAGAATCTCTGTATTTCTATATCCCATGTCACAATAGTACTAAACCGCGTCGTCGAATGATAATTTTTAATTGTTAATAAATATTTATATAACAGAATGTATTTGGTTTTTATTTTTTGTTTATAAGGCGTCTACAGTGTTATGCAATTTATAGCCCATACGCACGCATGAACGAACATACAAGTGAAGATTAATACTTACAGCTTAAAATTTTTGCACATGCGTCGTTATTTCCATCTCTCAAAATAAGAGTCCTTGTTTAGAAAAACAAAAATACGATATTCAAATCAAATAAAACTTTACACTAAGTGCTCTTTGGAATATCACTTAACTTGACAGAATAACACTCACCAAAAAAGTGAACGAAAAAAATGACAATTTTTATATGTAAGTCTGCGTGACGTCATCACTTGCCCTGCGTCATATTATGACAAGATATCACATATTATGTGTGTGTGAATGCGTGTAATCTAGGAATAATAATTTTAAGCCAACAGTTGGTTACTAATTTTATCACAATTATAAACGAATCGTTAAAAGAAAAACAAGAGCTATTTCGGATCTTTATTTCCTAAGAGCTGTCCATGATTCTCATTTTTATTGTTATACTAGCGGTCCGCCCCGGCTTCGCCCGTGGTAGGTACATATTTACGTTTTCTCTACATAAAAACCATCCTCGTACTTCAAGGAATATAATAAAAAAAGAATTATCGAAATCGGTTCAGCCGTTCTCGAGTTATGCGCTTACCAACACATTTTGCGATTCATTTTTATATATAAGAAGATGTATCATATCTCATTTTAATATTTATTTTAGCTGTGTTTAATATTTAAAATTGTATAACTGTACAAATTAAAAATTAAATTCAGTTATTATATTTATTTTTATTTATTTATTTTTTCGATTAGAAACGTGTTAGATCTATACAACATATTATATGCATGATTCATTCGCCTACCTTACTATTTCTCATTTGAAACATTTCATATGACCCAATAAAACATATTTTCAAATATTTATAGTCTTCCTAAAAACAATTACATTCATCGTATTACCTATAAAAAAACTTTTATACATATTTCAATCTATCGAATCACTTTTATGTAAACACTCGATATAAAAACCGCTTTTCGTAGTTGTACCTAAAACAGCTTATTTAAAATCCGTAGCACAAAAGTGTTTTATCCCGTGTCGCATTAGGGTTCCCAACTGTTAACAACGATATTATATTATAGTTTTGCCTTATAATGTACTTTTTACTGTTGAACAAAAATTCATTAAAAATATATCAACACCATTCTATACTAACATGCAAGAAATACTTTTTTTACGCAATGTCTGAAGATTATCGATCTCAGACCTTATATACTATTTTTTTGTAAAAAGAGTTGGTAACCCTAGCATTAGCCCTTGCTTGAACATGTCCCTAAAATGGAGTATAAGTTGCATAACACGGGGCAGGCTCCCGCGGTGTCGCGCAGCGCTAGTTTCTCGAAAATCGGACAGTCCTTGAGGCGATCTTCCGTCAGACTTTTCAATCGGCTCGCTGGAAGACACTCGGTGAACTTGCCTGACGTAGACTTCTCTGATCCTGACAGGTTTGTTTAGTCACGCTTTCTTGTTGTTTAATCTATGGCGCGTCACTACACGCTCTGACAGCTGTCAGTTTGGTGTGCGCTTTTGTGAACAGTGACGCAAAGGCTTTTTGATTATTGCAAACACTTATAATTTTATATGATTGAGTATTCGAAAAGTTTGAAGTAGTGTGCAAATTAGTTGGTAAGTTAATGTATGTACATATTTCATTGCATTGTTACATGTAGAATAAAAAAGTAAATTTATATACTATAGTACAGTAACAGTAAACTATTCTGGAACGTCATTTACAGTAATTTCTGTAGAAGCTATAATAATTATTAAATTCACAAATGAATGTTTTCGCAAAAAATACACCAACAGAAATAACAACCTTTATTAATTAAGATTTTTATTTAACAGCATGAAGCGCGCAAGCTCCCTGTCAGAGCTCAATAAACCGAGCACAGATAACCAACGGTAGCGACCATCGACAACAGCGCTGCTGGTCTACGTCACTACGACCCTCGTTCGGATACTCTCACTGCAATCATGATAGTACCACGAAATACATTGAATAGTCATGTTTAGATACGATAGAATACCATATAGGTAAAGGAAAGACAATAGCACGTAATTGTAGCACTCATTTGAATTGAAACAATAATCTTTGATCGCAAAATGTTTGTCATGAATGCGCAAGGATATTTGTGGGGATGTAACGAGTGATGGCCTTTAATTATTCTAAATGGGCAGGATTTTAAAGATGGCGGATATAGAATGGTGTGGGAACTGACGAAGAATTGAAATTGTATTCGTAATATTGTGATATAAGCGCAATTGGTGGTGAATAGTTATCGAAAAAATGTCAACGTAGTTATATAATCCGCTTGGCTTTTAATCTATTGTCGCTCACGGATCATTTTACAAAATTGAAGCTAACGTGATTCTTTTTATAATATTTTCATCCTCATTTACGGTGATATTTTTGATATAGGCATACAATTATAGAGTGAAACACAACACTTGTGTTTGAATGAATGCAACATAACATAATATGCACGATTCTATAAGACAAAAAAGAGTGTGTCGGTCATACGCGTCGGAAGTGAAACTTTTTTGGCAAGATTCAAAGATATCAAATTCGTCGCCTTACTCCATGACGTGACGGTATTGCTATGACGCGACCTTGAAATTTTACTCTCAACGCGTGTAAAGAAGTTTCACCTCAAACATATTGTTTTATTTCGTATAAAAAATATTATTTTATATAAGTAAATTAGTTACAACATAATTATTGCAACTTGCAAGACCAAAATAATAAAATTTATAATAACTGTAGCAAAACACACCTACAGTCATTTAAAGGTGTCTTAAAGTCACCTATAGTATCTGTATTGATCTAATTCTCAAAAATATTTTTGTTTATTTCCAACATCCATACAGTTGTTGCCTATTATTAGCTATAGCTTGTATGAAGAGTTATGTTTGTACCCACTTTGTATTGAGTAAACATTTCACGTCACTTACTTTTATATTTTCTTAAAGATGTGTAGAACAAGATCAGACAATTAAAAATAATTAATATAGCGATTATCATAAGCTTTATTCTGAAAGACTTGAACATAAAGCTTCCGCACATGTTTTAATTAGATGTACTTAGAATTAGACGAAATATTTCGTGTAGCGTCTGCTAATTATTATCAATAACTTTTAAGTATTTTATAAATTATAATGCATTGAAAATTATAAAAAAAATTAATTGATACAAGGTAGGTAGGTAATGACAGATGACAGTAAAAGCGCGGGAAATATGGCGAAACAACAAACTCATTTAAGTTTATTACAAATCACAGTTTAATAATGCTGTTTTTTTTTGGAAATTTTATAAAAGGTAGGTACTTAATCATCCTAATTAAACAAACATGGAGAAATGTTTGAAAAATAAAAGCGAGAAAAAAATGTGGAATAAGCAAACTTAAAAGTTATTGGTAATAAGAAGATACGTTATTAATTAATTAATAGCTGGATATTTATTTTTAAATTATTCTTACTTAGATATAGATAACTGGAATCTGGATGAAATAAATATAAAATAATTGCTTTTGCATTGTTTATAATAATTTTAGGCCTTTGTGGCTTATCAATGTCTAAATTAAAAATGAAACACTGCGCAATTAATTCAAAATTCTGTTTGATTTAATTATTTTTTTTCATCATATTATTTATATAACAACCTGATATAAATAATTTATCTATTATTATATTTTATCTTTTGACATGAAATCATTTGGTAAAACAAGTACAGATGTATGTAATAAAAATATGCAAATAACATATCGATTGTTGAAAAAATATTCATCTAAGAATATTTGCGCAGTGTAACAGAAACGCATTTTAACAAATTGATCTCAGTCAACGTTATTTTAAATAAATAAAATATTCTTTAAAATATACGATGTTTTATTTCTCACCTATTTAATAACATGATACCTAGATCATCATCTCATAAACACTTAATAAAACTGATTAGTTAGATTGTTTGAACGAGCTAATCTCGGATTCAAATTTAAAGATCAATTGTTATGCTGTTTATCCACGTCAATCTAATTATAACGTAGTAGAGTCACTAGAGAGTATAAATTTTTACTAGAAAACATATTACCTACCATATTATCTATGATATTATCTGCTTAATTAATTTTAAAAACAGATGAGTCAGCTAATATTCAAAGAACTATTATTCAATATTTTCATTGGTTGCTAAACTTACGTAGGTACATACCTATATTTAAATATTGCTTGTTCTGAATCATCAAATACAATGTCGTAAAATTTTTAACAGTTATTCAAACGAGTGTGGACATAATCTAAAATAAGTCATGTTAAATTTATAGAGTGCGTTATAATAAATAAGAGCGGTTGACTTTAATCGTATCTGCTACGCTCATCACGCCTTCAGTTCCCGAATGACCGAAATTATTCACTGCTAACAGGACCGCTTAATTGGGTTTATTTTTATTTTTTAAGACGAGTTATGAGCTGCTACGATGTGTACATAGTGCATACCGAATTATTACTGTACCTACCTACACTTTGGTACATAGGTCCAGAATATAGGCGACGTGGCTTCACTACATTATATAAAACAAACTAGCTTTCCTCTGTCTGTCTCTATGTATGCTTACCTACATAATTGCAACGGCTTTAGATGCGGTTCCATAATATCTATTTAGTGGTGAAGGTTTTAGTACATATAAGTACACATAATTGCAACGACTTTAGATGCGGTTCCATAATATCTATTTAGTGGTGAAGGTTTTAGTACAAGTAGGTAGTTCGTAATGTGTTAGAGAAAGCGAAAAAAACCGCGGGTGGAAAGCTAGTAACTAGTTATTGTTATTTATGAATACATAGAATATACTGCGGACTGCCATTTATTGCTTCTCAATTAACGAACCTACTGGCTACCCATTCGATCATATCACACAATTGTGTATCGGCTATTAGGTACCTACTGTCAAAAATTTGAGAGTATGAAACTTATGAGTTAAGAGTTTTCAAACGCCCTTATCTTTGAAAATTTAATAGATAATATACCTAAGACTCTTGTAGGTCTTGTAGGACTAACTTTAAGGATATCAACGTAAAATTTAAAAGATCTCAGACCAAGTAAAACACTTGGATCCTAGAATAATATTAAATTTTATTAGTAAGTAATTACTTAACTAATTACTAGTTAATTACCTACCTACCGACGATAGAAATAAAACACAAGAATATAAAATAATATGAATATATTGATCGTCGCACGTGTTGCAGCTGCCTAAACAAGAGTCAGTGAAAACTTTATGGATATTAATGAGCAATACCAATGTTTACACTTTTTACTGTATGTTTGTTCATGCATCACATAGATATTATTATATTGATACTTATAGCTGTGCCGGCAAACGTCGTTCTGCCTTAGGTAGTCTTTATCATCGAAATAGATATAAGTATTGTCCGATTCTCAGACGTAACCGACATGCATACATAATTTCATGAGAATCGGTTCAGAAGAGTAGGTATACCTTATAATATAATACTAGCTGCGCTTCACGGTTTCATCCGCGTGGCAACGCTCCTGTTGGTCTTAAGCGTACCTAATGATAGCCTCTTAGTCTATAGCCTTCCTCGATAAATAAGCTATCCAACGCCGAAAGAATTTTTCAAATCGGACCAGTCGTTCTTGCGATTAGCGCGTTCAAAAAACAAAACAAACTCTTCAGCTTTGTAATATTAGTATACTAGCGACCCGCCCCGGCTTCGCACGGGTGCAATGGCGGCCGGCCGGTACCGCCGCAAATGCTACGTCGCGCAATTTTTAAATCTGTAATATCTTCGTAAATATTCTCTTAAATCATACGGTGTAAAGGGCCAGATCTATATTAAATGAACAATGTATTCAAGGTATTTAATTGGTTAAGGATTAATGCTGTATTGGTTAAAATCGCTTCGAAAATTAGCCATTATTTGTCGTAAAAAGTAAATGACAAAAAAAAGTTATTGTGGGTTATCCATAAGAGATAGACATATACCATCGCGGACTTTTCTGTAGACCTTTTCAATGTGTACAATACTTAGTACATTATTTTGATAAAACTCGTAGGGTTCAGCCTGCGTTTGCAATATAAGCGGAAAAAATGTAATTTTTTACGACATCACATTAGAAACCTCAAAAATAACAGTACTTCTCCACTATTTAATGGATGTTATTATACAAATAAACCTTCCTCTTGAATCACTCTATCTATTAAAAAAACCGTATCCAAATCCGTTGTGTAGTTCCAAAGATTTAAGCGTACAAAGGGACATAGGGACATAAGGACATAGGGACAGGGAAAGCGACTTTGTTTTATACTATGTAGTGATAGATTAGACATTTCATACAATATGTCCAAAAACTCTAGAAGTTTCTTGACTGCATATAAAACTTGGGGTATTTGACATCTGTTTCACTGCTAGGTAGGCACTGCACACTGTACACTGCACACTGTAGGTAAGTGAAAATGTCATCTGAAAGCTCTCTGCACCAAGCTTAAAAAAGCAACAGTTCCTTTCCGAAGGTAGGTATTTGTACATATCAATCCAATGTAAAAACTTGAAACCTTTTAAGTACATAGAATAGTAGATACCTACTAGAAACTAATTATTTATATTGTTCCTATTTTCCAGTATAAAAAAAGTCCTGAACCGTAAAGTAGGTAGTCACGCAAATTACAAAACTAAATTGTAATATCTAGGTATCTAAGTAAGACCTAAGTAGACATCTTTGTTTTTCCAAAAGCACGCAATTATACAGGGTGTCCCACTATTGGTATACCAAGCTCATAGGAGGTTATAGTTTTGCATACGCTGAGTACGTAAAAAATACTTATAAAATTCCAGACGCATTTTTTTTTCAAATAGATGAATTCTTAAAACTCTGTGTATACCCATAACAAGCAACCCGCCCAACTTTGCCACCAGCACGTGAGCTATCGTTTAAGATTATGTTTTCATAGACAAAATGCTCACATTAGAGAAGCGGTATATGCCGGCTGCGCGAAGCTAGAGAAGAAAACATGGATTTTCAAGAAAAATTTAGCAAAAAATTTTTGACGTAATTTTGTTGTTTAAGTATTTTTTACGTGATCAGTGTATGTAAAACTACAAGTCCCTTCGCGCTTAGTATACCAATAGCGGGACACCCTGTATACATTACTAGCGGTCCGCCCCGGCTTCGCCCGTGGTAGGTACATATGAAAAATAGATGTTGGCCGATTCTCAGACTTACCCGATATGCACAGAAAATTTCATGAGAATCGGTCCACCCGTTTCGGAGGAGTATGCAGACTAACATTGTGACACGAGAATTTTATATATAAGATTAGTTATTACTTACCAACTCTAATCCGCTGTATTTTAAATTTTACACATACTGAAAATACATAATACCTACACTCACAATAATTTACTATTACGCAAACTTCAATGATCCTTGCTGAATGATGGATTGATGATGAAACTGATGATGCTTGAATAAAAGGTCATCTAGACAAATACCTAGTCATCTCTTTGATTGAAGGAATACCGCCTGGTTATACAGACCATTAGAATTTCCTTCCAGTTACTATCTCGATGCGAAATTAGGTTAAGATTCGATTTTGTGCATAGATGCAGTGTAGATATGCGTAAAATTAATTACGACCCGGCTTATGCTAGTGCTACTAAAACGGACTTAATATTAGAAACTGTTGGTGAAGCTGATAATTTAATTTAAATTTTACGATATAATATTTTGTTTTAAATCCAGATTATTTTAAAATAGCCTTATTTTTTTTAGTAGGTACCTACTTAAGTAGGTAATTCCCAATAGCATAAAGCATTTCATTGTTTATGTTTTTTCTATGAGTTAGTTACTTGTCGAAGCTTTAGGTAGGACTTGCATCAAAACAATCAACAGCACGGCAAAATGTTTCACAGTCACATTTTATGAAAAATCATTAAAACAGTATCCTTACGCTATTTGTTATTCACGAATAAATCGCCAGTTAAAATAGCAATTAATCTATCATCACATTTCGTCGTGAGAATGAAGGGACGCTCCAATCCCAAGGGATTTCGCTAACAAGCAACAAGCACCAACTACATCTCTTTCACACTTAAATCTTAATTATGTTTATTGATTTGTTATTGTAATTGTTTATTGGATACAAGTGTCATTAGACTCTACAATAGTTGCTACCGCACATATTATCAAAAAAAAAATATACCGGCCGAATTGAGAACCTTCTCCTTTTTTAAAGTAGGTTTAAAAAATTGCGGACGATGATATGAATATCTGAATATTCTTATACTTATTAACAGTTTTCATTACAGCTAGTGTTCAAACTTAACCTAATGTAACCTAACATCTATCAATAACTGTCA